>PVKZ01002954.1:67500-173011 GCA_004027375.1 Macroglossus sobrinus
AGTGTGCTCTCTTATTTACTGAATCTCACTTCTCCACTTTCCATTATGATTAGAGCTTTATCTTTCGCTAAATAATTATTCAAATTATTTTCTCTTTTAATTTTCCATTTTCCAATGTCAAATGTTTCTAATGTCAAATTCTGAAAATATTGATTACAAAATAAAGACAATCTTTCTTCACCCCTTTGGACAAATTAATGATATATTTTTTTCTGTAGTTCAAATTAAATAAGATCACATACATGGACTTTTCCTGTGGTGATCTTAAGAAGAAAAGGCAAGAAAATAATGTCTCTTAGTTGCAATAAAAGGAAAATTTCTTGTTGCCTTAGGTGAATCCTTTCGGATTACCTCCATTCATTTTATTTTGTAGGTAAAAATAAAACTATGTTTGATTGGAAAACTGTATCTACATTATTTAAGGATAAATCAAATAATACAGGGTAATAACTTGGTAATTAATCCTTTAATTTATTTTCTATTTAAACCAAAATTACTTTATTGGTCTCATATTGCAGAAAATGCTTTATTACTAAAAAATCCAAACAAAGGTTTAATCTTAAATGGTGTCATATATAATTGCCTTTATATTCCATAGTATTTAAAATATGAGAATTACAAAATATGATAGCTCTAGATTATCAAGATAAAATAACCTTCCCTAAAACTAAAAAATTTATTCCTGAAAATTTTAGCCTATAGTAATATATTCTTATAAATGCATATTTATTTGGGAGACTATTATAAACATGAATAGATTTACAGTTCACTAGCAATTTTTATTTTCCATAACAAAAATCCTTAAAGTTTCACTCTATCTACCAAAGTAGTTGTGTTATTAGTAATACAACCTTTTCTTAAGTGTCTGTATGGTGCATAGACCTATGCTGGTTGTATTATTTTAAACTTTTTAAAAGGTGAAATTATGTCTCTCAACAGATGATTGCCATCATTGTCCCCACAAAGTGTGGGCAGAAATACAGATGGAGGGGTGGAGGGAAGGAGGATATCTATTTCCTGGTGTCTGAAAATATTTCTAACACTCAATGTAGAAACAACCTCAGCCTTATCATTGGAAATACATAGGTTTAACTGCATGTTATAAAGCCATTTTGATCCCGTGAAGCCTCAAAAAAAATTCCTATAATTATCATTTTTCTAAATAATATCTAAAAAGGTCAAAAGCTAGGTATCTTATATTCTAAAAGTGTCCTTTTTAAGAAAAAAGATGTAGATTGAGCATAAATATAATATTCCTTTATCATTTAAAATGCCTTAGAATTTTTAAATATCTAAAAAAGTGTATAAAAACTATATAATGTATGGTTAATATATAATACTATAACTTGTATTTATAGCTCAACATGTTACCGGTCAATTCCAACCATCAAAATAGCTTTACTCCTGTGCTCACTTCAGCAGCACATATACAAAACAGATAACAGGTTACAAATGCATATGATAATGACAAGCAACAAATAAACACATGCACTCCATAAAAATATAACGAAGGTTTCTCGCAGTTTCATGATCTGACAATAAAAAT
This sequence comes from Macroglossus sobrinus, assembly GCA_004027375.1. Classification (NCBI taxonomy): domain Eukaryota; kingdom Metazoa; phylum Chordata; class Mammalia; order Chiroptera; family Pteropodidae; genus Macroglossus; species Macroglossus sobrinus. The sequence goes on from PVKZ01002954.1 coordinate 69,047, forward strand.
TATTGTTGTTCTCAGAAGGAGTGTATTTACAAAAGGCAAAACCAAAGGCTTTAAATTTTTTCCTCATCATCCCCACCACCCACAATTTGGGTAGTTAGGAAGAAATCCGTTGATCATTTCATAAATTTTAAAAACTATGTTTTGAACAAAACTCAAAACTTCTTTGTCACTCCTCTTCAAAAGAGTTCAGTTTTGGAAGTGAAATCTAATTCTTACAGTACTGAAAATCTTGATTAATATCTTTTAACATTTCAATTATTCTCTCATATTTTATTATATGATCATCAAAGAAAAAAACTATTTATTTGCCCATAATGAGATTGCAATTCTATTGTGAGCAGTAGTTCCTTTTTGTTAAAACTGAAAATATCTGTTAAGAATCCTAAATCTTAAACAGACTGTTTTGTGAAATGTTCACCAATCCAAATATAATAATCAAGATGGTGCACCACACTCCTCAAAAAATGTGGATTCTATAGTTTTGGGTGAAGCATAAATTCAAGCTACACAATTTCAATCATTATTTCAGAAAAGAAAACACGTATTTCGCAGCCTAAAGATGTCATTATAGAATACATTGATGTGAAACTAAATTAAGTTTATTATTATATCAGGATGTAATATACATATTATGATCATGAGCAATTAAAATATCTTTCTCTAACCCTACAACCTAATAAGAAGTATGTCCCTTGTACTTATAAGTCTGCTCTTGAGAGAAAGATAACTAGTTAAACTTCCATGGCACTTGCTATGTAACAAATACTGTGCTAAGAGCAGAAGACACTCATTTCATCCTCACTCATCCTTACATAACTCATTTCAGCTTTGGGTGATAGGTGGTATCATTACCAATACATTACAGAGGAGGCAACTGAGACACAGAGAGATTAAATACCTTACCCTAGGTCACATAGTCAGTAAGCAAAAGTACTACTGAGACAGTGCTTATTTGGCTTCCTGGATCAGAAAAATAAACATAAGTTTCTAAGTAGCTACCTGGAGGTAGCTACACTTTTTCAGCTTTAACCTCCTAAAGGATGGAAGTAGACCTTGCCATGAAATAAAGGGAAAAAGTCAGAAAGAAATGGCTGATGAAATCAGAGGTACAGCTAACCTTCCAGTCAGCCAGATGGCCTGAGAATGACCTTTTTTCAAGGAAAATGACCACAGAGCTTAGAATCCCACCATCTCCATGATGTAAGAGCCTCCCTTCTTCAACTGTGGAGTGATACTGTAAGAGTATGTTCATGCCATGTGTCACCAAGCAGAGATGAACACTGAAAGACTGGCCCAATTTAGTATAAAACCCAGGCTGAAAAGTGGGGCAAGAGAAGCTGGAGCAGCACAGACAAGCAGCAGCGCAGAGTAGCAAAATGTTCAGAGTGACAACTGCATGAGAGACATCCTGCAAGGGGATCAAATCCATTCAACAAAATAAAGAAGAAGCAAACACACTTGTAAAGATTTTCACTGAGAACAAAATATCAGTCACTGAACATTAATCTAACAAATGTAAGTCTACAAAACCCAACCACAAAAAAAAAAAAAAAAAAAAAAAAAAAAAAAAAAAAAAAAAAAAAAAAAAAAAAAAAAAAAAAAAAAAAAAAAAAAAAAAAAAAAAAAAAAAAAAAAAAAAAAGCACAGAAGGGCAGATTCAGGCCAAAGGAACTGATGGGATATAAAAACAGCTGATGGAGAGAGCATAAAGCCACAACTTAGCCATCATCAGAAAACATTTACCCACTCCCCATGTGAGTAAAGGTAATGTGGTAAAAGAAAGAGCTGTCCTAGCATATTTCATAATTAATTGCAATGTTTGATTTTATATTTAGTAAAAGGAGTTAAGAGTTTTTCCACAGAGACATTTGGGTGTTCTCTAGACAATCCATTTTTAATTACAAGTTTAAGAACCTCAGTAAGGAGTTTGTTATGTTCTAATAGCTAAATACAGCTGGATTCTAACAAGACACTTGTCACTGCACAGATGTGTAGACAGAGATAACAGTCTGCCTATTTCTCACACTGATGGAGAAGGTTGAAAGAGACCAAACAGTGCCAAGATCCTTGGTACTTCATGACCTTGTAGAGAAAAATATCAACTTCATTCTTTCAGTTTATTCCCCATTGAGCATCAGTGTACTTGATATGTGCTATAAGATACAAAAATAATAGGGTCAGGATGTTGATTCTAATTAAGTAAACAATTTGAGTAAATTGAGATAGAATTATTGCTTGAGCCCAAATTCCATTGAGCATTTTTCTTTTTTTATAATTCATTCTTCTTCTCCTTCTTCCCCTTCCCTTTCCCCTTCCCCTTCCCCTTCCCCTTCCCCTTCCCCTTCCCCTTCTCCTTCCCCTTCTCCTTCTCCTTCCTTCTCCTTCTCCAGTTTTCTTTCTATTAGGCCCTTTTTGTTTTTCTTATCCCTAAGGATCTCTCTCTTCTTGATATGGTTCACATCAGTCTGACAACTTTCTCCCTGATTGCCTATGTCAAACAAAATCAGTTTTCCACCAGAAATTCTAAAATTGAGTGATGCTACATGATCCTTTTGAGTAAAATATATGTATACTTCTCTCTTTCCTCCTATGAAACTCTTTTAACCTACTTTTTGTTTTATAATTTTTATTTTTAAAGGCTCTAAACATATATAGAAAAAAGATTTCAGTTTTACTTCCCAGTTCAAATGTACACTTAGAGGTATTTAGTATATGCCCTGGGTAGAAGTTAGCCAATTTAAAAATCTATTTGAACCCCATTCAGTTATAGCATATTACAATATAAGCTATCTCTCCTATTATACAAATCCTCCTATTTTAGAAAATGCTGATAGAAATTAATATAAATAAAAAGCATCATCTTTGTCACATTCATTATATTTGCATTCAGTTCCCACGTAGTCCTCTTTATCTCTTTTTAGTTGATGCCTATAGCCTTGTACTCACTGTTTTCAGTTTTCATAAAGGATTTTTTCTTGCTTTCAATTACATATGTTCCCAATATTTTAGTTGCCCCTAACTTTTTTGCTAGGAAGGGCCAAAAGTCATAGTTTTATAATGTCATTTTTTGCCACAATTAACATTATAGATAATGTCCTTTGTCTAAATTGTTCTTCATTATCCCCTACCTCTTTGTTAGAGGTAGTTGTTTTTTGCATCATATTCTCCCAACATTGCATCTCCATTCTCTTGAATACCTAATGTGTTGTTATTATTTTCTAAGACTCTCATTATTTCTAGCACTCTACGCAGAGTAAACAATGTATATTTCATCATTTTTTAAATTGCTTTAAAACTATTTTAGGAAAGTCTGAATAATTAAATGATTATAATGCATGACTCTGAATATCTTTTTTGATTGACCAGGGCAAATCAGTGTAAATACAGAAACTGTACAAACATTAGTGGAAAATAAATTATTTTAAAGACTGTATCTTTTTAAAATTTAAGAAAAAAAAGTTGAAATATATTTTTAAGTGCAAAACCTAAAATGTCATAATGTAGCCTACTTAGAGAAATATTACATTTTAAACATAAAACTTGGAGAACTTAGAATTCTTATCAAGTGAATCTTAAGTTTTTGTCTTCTTTATTATTTTATTTTATTGTACTGCTTTTAGAGTAGAAATAGCCAACCAGAAATGGTATTTATAAAAAGTTATTCTTTATGAATTTTTTGCCTAGTTAAGTCAGAAAAAAAGTAGAAGATATTTTAGGAATTAAACCCACCGTAAATATGTCATTTGAATAACAAAATCAGCAATACATGTATCAAGCAGATATGATACTCCTTTTTGTATGTTCAGCTATAAAAATACTAGATGTAATATTTGCTATGCTTACATGGCCTTAAAATCAAATCATAAAACTTTTAATTGATTTCTGCTTATTTTTTAGAAGATAATATAAATTGAAAGGAGAAATTACCATCATGAATAGAAGAAATTTTGTACAAGGTGATTTGTAATTATCAAACCCGGAACTAAGACAAAATGTTCAGCTTAACACCATATTCTTGTTGAAAAGTTCATGGGAACTTATACTATGAATGAAAAATTATTGGTTAATATATAATATTAATGCCATGTTAAAAATTAAACTTCAGATTGTATCCAAGAGAAAAACCTATGCAAAGAAATATTTTTCATTATACCCACAAGGATTATAAAAAAAAATAAGATTGTGCTCTATCTGATTTTACCAAATGTGTATTTTTCTGCTCCAGCTCCCAGAAGATGACAGCCAGGGACTTACAGCAATCTCAGGTGTGCTTCCTAAATTATGGCAAAATTTACACTTCCAAATTTACACGATTCCCATACTAAAACCTGAAGGCAATTACAGTCAAACTGCAGTAAATTCAAAGGTGGCAAGGAGAAAGGGTGAGAAATACTTGTTACAAAATAAAACTTGCAAATCAAAACTGCATCTTAACAACAGCTTCGCTCTCAAAACTACAGATATTATTAGATTGAAGGTGTTGATTCCCAGAGCAAACATACCCACCATTTAGAAGACCGTTTCACTGAGAAACAAGAGTTTATTTTCTACTGAAAGTTTGTTTTTGACAAATGCCATGATATAATGGATTGTCTTAGCGTATTGATGCTTATTTATTCAGGGGCAGAGATCCTGAAACATGGCTTGTATTACATATTGTAATATGTAATATTTTAAATATTCAGCTAATGTTAGAGGTAATTAAGATTGCACCATGTCTCTAAAGGAGATTTCAAGAAACAATCTTTCTAAGCAAGCTGAAGAGGCAGAAATCTATTTTGAACAGGGATTGTTAGGTATTCTAAATACAGAAAGGTCACCCTCCTGCTGTTTAAAACTGCATCAACTAGAAAACCTGGGAAAGAAGTTGCCAATTGCTACCCAAAGTAGTCAGCCTACTGGTGAAAGGCTGGCTACAAGCCAAAAACTTTTAAAGTCACATACACCCAATTTTCAATAATACTGAATTTTTAAAAAATTATTATGGCAAGCCTAACATAAATAATTATGAGAGCCATTTCTGTGAACTCCATACACAGCATTCTTATTCTTTGCATTGGAAATAGCTATGACTACATTCTCTTACCTCTGTCTTTAAAATTCAGATTCCTGGATCCCTTGCCAAATTTCATGATTAGGTTTGCATAGTGAGAAATAAAATATGCAAACTGAAAGTAATCAATGAATGAGAGGAAGATGCACTTTCAGATTTTGTTTTAACATGCCTAAGGATGAATTTTTATTTTTCATATGATTTTAAAGAAAGGCTTCAAAAGAATACTTTCCCCATCTATTTCTTTTCACTTCATGGGAAATGATAGTAAATCAAAGTATGTAAATGACTTCTCTATATCTCTTAAATATGTATCTATATAAAATGATAACTCTATGGTTTAATGATTTTTGTTAAAGCATTAATAAGCTATTTAACACAGACTGAAGTTTAAATGAAGATTTGATATTTACACAGTTAGAAACCAAGACTATATGTTTGTCTGTAGGACTTCAAGTTGATGAACAAATAAAATCAAACATTACCTTTCTGCATTAGGGATCTAAAAAGCTGAATGAATTTGAAGAAGTTAGAAAAAGATGGAAAAGAGATATAAGATTAGTGATGGCATGAGGAATACCCAAAAGGCTATTAATACTTAACTCCCACTATAGGAAGATGAAATGGACAAGAGGGAGAATTCTTGATGGAAGTAAGAAATAAAAAGTATCAGAAGGTAATAATGACTTTCTTTACTACTCTTGCCTATAATCATAAAATATTGCCCATGTCATCAACACAAAGATACATTTGGCAAAAATCCACAAAACATTTTATGTTTACAGGTGTCAGTCTGATCTACAAACTCCAACACACTTTCTCACAAGCACTATTTTTTTTTAAAAAAAGGATTCAACTATAAGTGATTGGCCTTTGTTTATGTTACCATAATTCACCCTTTCCTTCCAAATGTACATCTTTTTGCCAGAAATACTAAATCTCTTTTGCAGGCTTATTAAATCTCTTTCATGCTAATGTACTCACTTCCTACCATTTGCACTACATTACCCCAAATTTGTCCTCGCTCTACTGAAGTGCTTTATGAAGACGCTCATTGTTTGCCAAGAAATTAACTCTCAAGAACAGGCAGAGGTTCCTATACAAGTGCTAATGAGCTCTTGGCTTCCACACACTGCAATCTCGTCACAGCAGCTCCCACACAACAGTGTTAATAAGTATTTAACACCTTTAGGGATGCTTCCTGGGTTGAGGACAAAGCCCCCCAAGGAGGATATTTTAATCCTCAGCCTCAGTGGTTCTCAAACTCTAACATATATGGCAGATTTTAGAATCAACCAAGTCACTTCCTAAAATATCGATTCCCAGGCCCTTTTATCAAAGTTATTGATGCTGTAGAGCTGGGGTGAGTCCCAGGAATCTGTATTTTTATGAGTTCAACCGCACCTGTAATTCAAAGGCAGCTAGTTTATGGATATAGTTCACCCTGGACCATCCCAGTTTGTTTGCTGTCTTTACATGGTTACTAACAGGACCCCCTTTTATTCTCAAAATATACTTGTTTGGACAGACAATATAGAGTCACTAACACTGGACACACTGTTACGGTCACCCCCATGGATTACATTTTGAGCATCCCTATTCTAGACTGTTGTTAAGGACAGGAAGTGATCTTTACTGATTTCTAGATCACTTTAGATTCTATCGCAATTCTGCCCATTCATTTGACAGCTACTTTTGAATACCTGCTACCTGCCAGATGTTGACATAGGCCCTGAGACACAGTAGCAAAAAAAAGCATGTAGCTTATATTTCGTATGAGTGTGTGAAGTAAGATAATAATCAGGAAAGCAATATGTACACAAATATAATGTTAGATAGAAAACACTGGGACAAAACTGAGACAGGAACTGACCTGAAGAATACCAGTGGGTGGTCAGGAAAAATCTGGCTGAAGAGGTGACCTCAAAGGCAAAGAACCTGAAGCATAATAAACAGCATAAAAAACAGAACACAAGTCAGTGTGGCTGAACCATAGGGTGGGATAAAATGAGATAAATAATAATAATGATGATCTTCCCTGAGCCAGGCATAGTTGTAAATTCTTTCCATACATTAATTCATTTTGCATTTACTGTAACCTTATGAAGGAAATACTATGATTCTCATTTCATAGATGAGGAAACAGAAACCTGGAGCCTTACATAACTTTACCAAAGACCCATAGGCAGCAAGTGATAGAGTCAGGATTCAGAGCCAAGCAATCTGAGCCCAAAATCTGAGCTTTCAAAGCATCATTTCTAGATGATGATGATAGTGATAGTGATGATGATGATAATAACAGCTAACTTTAAACGAGTGCTTATTATTACACTTTTTAAAAAAGATATGTGTTATAATTTCATCTCATCCTTACAGAGACCTTTGGAGAGAGCTATTCTTATTTTTCACTCTGAGAAAAACTGAGGCAAAAAGTGGGGCTTATAACTTGCACATGGTCACAAGTCAGCAAGTGTTAGAGCCGAAATAGATGAGGAAAGAGCCTTGCAGACTATGAAAGGTAATATTGACTTAGATAACTTTGGCCTTTTCTATGCACATTTTTACTCTTAAAAAAAAAGAACCCAAATTATTTTACAGTAATTTTTCTGTTCTTAATACATCTTTAAAATTAACTTTTAGTATTTGCTTTGGAATCTCTTGCAAACCACTCAAGATTCTTTTTTGCAACATCTAAATTCTTCTTTGCTCCTGAATTCTCACAACTTATGGGCTTCCCTATTCTTCTTTGGCACAATATCATGTTTCTACACTATACTTTCTAACTCCGTGCCTTTGCTTTCATTTTGCCACTTAAATACGCAATGGTTTGTGCTGCTTCCTTTTCATTTGCAAAGACAAGATCTTTATGATTCTATGGTTTAAGTTAAATATTTATTGAAAACCTGCTTTCTACAAAGGGTATACGAAGCCAATTCTTAAGTCTCTAAGTATAGAGTAATGAAGGGACATAACTATATGTCTCCAATACAAAGCTTGATGTAAAGAGTCCCTCTGGAATTTTTGCATTCCATCAACCCACAAACCTCACCCCTTACACACACACACACCATCATCACAAAGCACACCATTTCTCCACATAAAAATAATATTAGGTTATTATTCTATATTTGCTTTTCCTTTAAAGCTGTCGTTAAAATTATTCTAAAGTGAACATTAGCTCCCTAAAAATGCTGGGGCTGAGTGAGCCATAGTAGTAAAGCCCTCCACCCTTGAAGGAAGAGCTCTAGGAATGATTGAAAAGTAAATAGAAAAGGTCTACATATACTAATACCAGAATTTTTTCAGATCTGTTGATTTTATAAAGCTATTTGCCTAAAAATATGTCCAATTATTTTATTAGCGTCCTTATTACTGTTTCACAAATAATAATAAATATGAAGCACAGACAAGTTACAGGATTTGTTCAAAGTTGCACAAATCAAATAATAATACTAAAAATAATCCAAGAATGGAATAGATGAGCAGGATATCATCTTCATAATACAAAGAGATGGTGATCTGTCAATCTGTATCGAATCACAAAAATATAGAAGGAAATCTTCCCAAAAACAAAGCAGAAGCAGACCAGACTTGATCTAATCAAAATCTATCAAGTGTGTTGGAGAAATCATCCAGCTTTAAATTTTCAAAAATCATTAGATGTCAAATTAGATGGAAGATAAAAGAAAAGATTGCCTTTTACTGAGACCTACTGCTAAATTTGGTCAATTTTGTTGTTTATCAGTGCATAAAGTCCTTCCACTTACCATTTGACAAATCTGAAGGAAAAAAAATAACACTTGCTGCAATCAGGTGAAGTAGGTTATTAATGGTTCTGAACAGATACACAGGATTGCCTCATCCTGAGGCAATTAAGGCTGAGAAGAAAGTGTGTTTAAAAATCTCTGAGGACTGACTATCATAGAACAGGTGGTCTTCCTACAATTGTCATTTTTTGTATAATTCTGAATTGCTCAGTACATTTCTTCTTTTTTAATAAATAACTCATGAAATCAGAGGTCTTCCTTTTTTAACTCTAGCTCACCAAAATATCACCCAAAGAAAGCTGAAAATTTTACAAAGGAAAAATAGAAGCAAAAAATTTAAAAAGTGATTAACATAACACTTCACACCATCAAGCTTGGAAGAAAATTGGGAAAAATGATTGAAAGTGAAAACATAAATTAAATAAAAACAAAACTTTCAGGTGCCTTTGTGAGTTGAATCCCAACATTGCTTTGACCCTAGCTACTCAGTCTCATATTACTTGCCTGTCAAAATGCAAAGCAAAGTACTTATAAATCACTGATGCCATTATTTCTTGAGAAAAAATTTACTGTTTTCTAAATACAAAAATATAAGTAAACAGAATTAAATTTAATGCCCAATTTTCAACTTTATGTTATTCTATTCCAGAAATGTCTCATCCACCATCTATTCACCACACACTGGCACAAGATTAGATCCGGTGGTTTTAAGTGATCTTTCAAAGTGTTCCTCACTTCCCTTATCTTAGCAGATGTCATACATTATTGCCATTGCTTGTATAGTTTAATGTCTTTTCTTGTATTGCAGTATATTCATTCTTAAGTAATAAAATACCAAATAAAATTACTTAATAAGGATATTTATTATCTATTTAACATGAAGGTGGGAGATGGGGTAGGTCAACATGGTCATCAAAGGACCATTTTCTTTCCTTTTATTCTCAGCTAATCACAAAATGGCTACAGCACCTCTCCAGAGAAACCTAGAACCCTGGTTGAGTCAAATACATACTGAAAAAATAATTTTGTGTTCTGGTTTTCCTGGGTAAATTCTTTTTTATACCCATCATCCAAGAATAATTCCTAGTACCCCACTTTCATACCCAAAAATGTCTCTACTTGAAAATTATATGATCACTCTTAGAAGTTCTGAGGCAAGTTTCTTCAATTCATTGATCCCCCATTTTCTTTTTTTTTAAATAAATTTATTTTTCAATTATACTTGGCATACAATATTATATTAGTTTCAGATATACAAAATATTGATTAGATATTTATATCTAATCACCACAATAATTCTAGTACCTAGCTGACACCACAAAGTTATTACAATATTATTGACTATATTCCTTACGTTATACTTTATAACCCCCAAGACTATTTTGTAATTAGCAATTTTTACTTCTTAATCCCTTCCCCTTTTTCACCCACTACCTTAACTCCTCTCCCATCTGGCAACCCTCAGAATGTCTCTGTATCTATGAGTTTGTTTCTGTTTCATTTGTTTATTTTGTTCTTTAGATTCCATATGTAACTAAAATTATATGTAATTTATCTTTCTCTGTATGACTTACTCCACTCAGCATAATACCCTCTAGGTCTATTCATGTAGTGGATAACAAGATTTTATTGATTGATTGATTGATTGATTGATTTTTATGTTTAAGTAATACATCATTGTATGTAGTACCACGTCTTCTTCATTCATTCATCCATTGATGGATACCCAGGATGCCTCCATATCTTGGCTATTGTAAATAATGCTGCAATGAACATGTGGAGGCACATGTCCCTTCAAAGTAATATTTTAGGTTTCTTCCAATAAATAGCTAGAATTGGGATTACTGGTTCCTTCTTTGTCTGTTGTTACAGAGTTTGTTTCAAAATTTATTTGTCTAGTATAAGTATTGCTACCCCAGATTTTTTTTCATTTCCATTTTCATGAAAAATCTTTTTTCATTCTTTTACTTTCAGTCTGTGTGTCTTTGATCTGTCTTGTAGGCAGCATTTTCTTATTCATTCAGCAACTTTATCTTATGATTGGAACACTTAATTCTTTTTCATTTAAAGTACTTATTATGTTACTTACATAGTTTTTGCTATTTTATTATTCGTATTTTCAAAACATATTTTTTTTTTCTTCTTAAAGAAGTCCCTCCAACATTTTTTGTACTGGCTGGTGTGTAAACTCCTTTAGCTTTTTTTTGTCTGGGAAGCTCTTTATCTGTTCTAAAATTCTAAATGATACCTTATTTTTTCAGTATACAGTACATTGGTTAGACATTTATATAGTTTATGAAACAATCCCCCTGATTACTCTATCTTCTCTCTGACTGTACATATAGCAGTTACCTTACTGCTCTCTAAATTCCCTATGCCATGCTCCCTATCCCCATGACCTTCTATCAACTACTAATTTGTACGTCTTTAACCCTTCACCTCTCTCTCTCAGCCCCCACCCTCTTTCTTCTGGCCATTACCCAATTGTCATCTATATTTGTGGGTTGTTTCAATTCACTTGTTCTTTCTGTTCCTTAGATCCTGTGTATCAGCAAAATCATATGGTATGTATCTTTCTCTGTCTGACTTATTTTACTCAGCATAATCACCTCTAGGTGATCTATATCATTGTAAATGATAAGATTTTGTTTCCATATTCCATTGTATATATGAATCATTACTTCTTTAGCCAGTCATCTGTTAATGGACATTTAGGTAAAGTAATCTTGACTTAGGTCATTCATCACTTTGAATATTTCCTGCTAATCCCATCTGGACTGCAATTTCTTTTGAGAAGTCAGCTGATAGTCTTATGGAAGCTCTCTTATAGGTAACTAATTGCTTTTCTTTTGCTGCTTTTAAGATTCTCTCTTCGTCTTTAACCTTTGGAATTTTAATGATGATATATCTTAGTGGGGACCTCTTTGGTTTCATTTTGTTTGGGATTCTCTGAGTTTCCTGGGGTTGTATGTCTGTTTACGTCACCAGGTTAGGGAGTTTTTTATCATTATTTCTTCAAATAGATTTGCAATTCTTCGCTCTCTCTTCTTCTGGTACCCCTATGTTATGAAGGTTGTTATGGTTGATGTTGTCCCAGAAACCCTTAAACTATGCTCATGTTTTTTTTTTATTCTTTTTTCTTCTTGCTGTTGTGACTGGCTGTCCTTTACTATCCAGTCCTCTGAATCATTGATTCAAGCTTCAGCTTTCACCAATCTACTAATTCCCTCTAATGTACTCTTCATCTCATATATTATATTCTTTATTTGATTTGTTCCCTTTTATGTTTTTCATCTCTATTTTTGTTTTCTATCTCTTTGTTAAAATCCCCACTGAGTTTCTCTACTCTTCCCCTAAGTTCATTGAGCATCTCAATAAACAGTGTTTTGAATTCTGCCTCTGATAGATCGCTTGTCTCCATTTTGTTTAGTTCTTTTTTTGGAGATTTGTTCTTTTTTCATGTGAAACAAGTTTCTTTGTTTTCTCATTTTAGCTGCCTTTCTGTGTTTGTTTTTATGTATTAGATAGGGTTTCAAAGTTTCTCAGTCTTAGCAGAGTGGCTTTATGTATGATCCAGGTACTAAAGGTGAGTCCCTTTAGTAAATTGTGTGTGACCTCCAGTTGTAGTTGAACCTTTGTTGCTTGGTTGGTGTTTGCACATTGGTCTGAGGGATTGACCCTTGGGCTTATTGGTTGTAACAATTGGCAGGTGAGGAGTCAAATCTACAGAGCAACATTCACTTTAGCAGGGCTCTGATGTTTGTCCTGTCTGCTCTTTTGGTGTGTCCTCCTCAGATGCAGTGTTCTACCTCTGGCTCCAGTTCTGGTTGAAGCAGGTCACTGGATGTCCCGACCCAAGGCCCTCCTAGAAGCGGCCCAGCACAGACCAAGTTCAACCACAGCCCATGCACTTCCAGGGCCACCTGCTAAGAGTCATCAAACAATCCACAGATGGCTGCCACCCATGCTGGGCTTATAGGTGCCTTGAGAGGCCAAGCCAAGGACTGAGGCTAGCTGCTGCTAGTGCTGGTCTTAGGTCTGTTTAGCACGAGGTACAGGGTACACCAAGGCCAGATGCTGCTTCTTTGGGTTTTGTAAGCCTTTGAGAGATTTTAAGAAAATCCTCAGCATGACCCAAGATAGGACATTTATATGGAAAAAACCACTGGAGGCTGCTTAAGTGGGCCTGAAACTTGGAAACAGGGCCTCAGGGAATCACCTGGGCAGGGCAACCTATATTAGCCTGGTTGATGGAGACTCAGATATGATGGTCATCTGCATCTACAAGTCAAGAGTGGGAGGGCTCAACAATGAAACGAAGGAGTCTGCCAGCATTTGTCTGTGAGAAAACTGCCCCTCCATTCCTCACCAGGAACCAGACTACTCAGTTCCTCTCATATGTTTCTGGCACTCCTCAAGCAACTGTCCCAGCACTGGAGCCCAGAACAAGTTGATTTGTCAGCAAGTAAATTCATGTGTGGGCCCTTTAAGAGGAACAGCTGTGACTCCTGCAACCCTCTGTCTCAGCCCAAGTCCTTGCTGGTTTTTCATATCCAGAGGTTGTAGAAACTTGTTCTTCCCAGCACTGGGGAAACTAGTGAGGAGCTGGGCTCTCTTGCCCCTCTGAGAGGACCTCAGCAGCCAAGATATCATTCTCAATTCTCAATGACCACATGCAGTTATAGAACTGCCTGTTTCATGTTCCTCTTCTATCAGTCTCAACATGACCTCTTACATATGTCCCCAGTTGTAGAACTTCTGTTCTGTCAGACCTCAGGCGACTCCCAATGATGGTTGTTCTGTAGTTTAGTTGTAATTGTGATATGATAGTGAGAGGAGACAAGCACAATATCTGTCTTCTACACCATCTTAACCAAACCCCCCATTTTATTTATAAATAAAGATGAAACCTCTTAAATGAGGTACATGGGAGAATTAAATGTAAAGTGCCCCATATCTGGTTGATTCTGAATGGATGACAATTCTTTAGATAAGCTGCCTCAATATTGAAGATAAACTGGAAGAAGAAAAGTTTTTCACATACATATAAATGTCTGTTTTTTTAGTAATTTTATTAACCTATAATCCAATTTACTATACAATCTATCCACATTTTCTAAATATTATCCAAAATGTGACATTTTCTGAAAGAAGTTCCTGGTCATTATAGATAAAAGAAATAATCTCTTCCTGTGTTCGGATGCTTTATCTCATATCCAGATAAAGTCATATTAGTCTTTCTAATTGTGTGGAAAACTCCAAAATACTGCCTCTGTATGGCAGTATCCTGTGGTATTGGTATCTTCCACTGATATTATGACTCAACTTTAATTCTGTATACTCAGCAATTTAAAAAAAATACTAATTAAAATATGCTTATAGAAATAGAAATATTTTTTTTAGTAACAACAACAAAATAATTTGGCATTTCGTAAGAAAATATTACTAAGTTTAGTGCCAGAGTTTCAACAGCATCTAGATTGTGACAATATCATACCATTGATTAGAAACATCTTTTGTAGTGAGATAAAATAATATAGTTTTTTTAAATAGGAATGAGGTAAGCTGGTGACCCAGGAGCACTCAAGTGGGATAAGCAAAATTCTCAACCCCCAAAAGATCATGTAAGCCGTAAATACAGGTACGATGTAAATATCCTACCCCCATTCTAGGTTGGGTATTAAGGAGGCTGGGTCAATTCTCAAGCTAATAGAGAAGATATTTTGAAAGCAGCATATTATCTTTTGAAATTTCCAGCCCCCAGAATGAGACAATAAATTTAGTTTATATAAGGCAGTTGTTGGCAAATGCATGTCTGATAAGCAAAAACAAATAGCATTTCCCCAATTCTAACTATATATTTCAGATATTTTTTGTTGGTTTATGAAAATATTAGATTGTCAAATATCAAAATTATTAGCATTTACTTATTTCAGATAATTTTTCCAGAGCTATCATAAATGTCATTTTTAAAAACTTATATGTAATTTTTTTCAAATATTGTTTTCTCCTAAGATTTCCATGGAGAAATGACATAATCTAGAGGTATTTGCCTCTTTTCAGTTTAAAAAGTGGAAATAATTTTTTTATAATATATTATTTTTTAAGATAAAATTTTACTAATTTGTTCAGTCATTATAGAATAAGTTAAAAATCTACTATAAAGCAAACAACTTTGTTTTTCTAGTCCACTAAAAATATTTTGTTCCCTAAATGTCATACAGAAAAATAAAACAATAATAAAATAAATATTTTAAGTTATGTACTATTAAACATATAGTATTTGAATAATTAATTGTATGTTAAATTGTGCTTTCAGAATTCTACCTGCTCTATGTATAATGTTCTTGTGCAAACTCTTCTCATATGCATACTCTGGCACTAAACTTAGTTCTTATGACTTCTAAAAGCTCTTTTTATGTATGCATTTATGTCACATCACTTATTTCAGCCTTGGAATCATAATTAACAATGGACCAAGGATTGAGGGCCTCCTTTTCTCTCAAATTAGAGTCCACTAAAATAGTATCTTTCTATATCATACCTACTGCACTTTTATTCCAAAGTTTCTGGAATTGAGTAGGTTTCAGGTAAGTAATATTTTTTTTCCATCTTTAAGAAATGCAGTTCATACTCAGGACTTCAGTTTCACTGTTTTTACTGAGAGCTTTTTGTTCTGAGACATGCACAGAGACAATTGTTGTGAGAGGCACAAATTTACCTTTCGAAAAGATTACAGTTATTATTAATGTGCCTAATCCCATAAATAAAAGTTGGATGGAGACCAGAAAACCTAGATCTGGTCCTAAACTAGCTAGCTATATTAATTAGAACCAATTCATTTCCATGAGCCTCATTTTCTTCATCTATAAAACAAAGGATCTGATATAAGTGATATTTGGATTTCTACCAAAGACAAGACTCTTCTATAGTGTATCTACTCCCAAAGTTACTTAAATAAGAAATCCTCTAGACTCTCATATTTTGTTTTATTAGGTTTTGATGCTTATTTTTCTTCACTACATCCCTAAATGTAGATGTCCCATCAAATTCTGTCAGGCATTGTTAATTTTATAAAAGTTCTCTAAATGGTTATTTCAACATAATAAAATAAAACAATGAGCATGCCTAGTTCTCTGTGATTCTCTCTGAGAGTGAAAAAAAAATCCTCTTCATTTAACACACACACACACACACACACACACACACACACACACGATGTAAATATGTAAATATGAACAGAGCTGACAAGAATAATTCTATATGTAAAATTATTGTTTTTTCTTAACTCTCAACACTATAGAAAATTGGGAGAATTTGGCTCTTTTAGAACCAAAAGGGCCCAAGAGCTCTTTCAGAGATCATACAAAGGAGTTTTATCCCATCAGGTTCATCATGGATAAAAAAGATGGTGAACTCACCACCTGAAAAACAAACTAGCAGCTCATAAAAGGCTTCCTGCTCCCAGGAAGGCATTTGGGTTGACTACACCCTTGGTTTTGCAGCAGAGTATTTCAATGCTGGTTAAAGTGACATGTTTTGGGACACCAGCTTCACCTCAAAAATATAATGTGTCCAATATGAGATAAATATCACTAAATCCACTATGAATAAACTGCTTTTGGTAGTTTCTATTTTTAATTTGGTGTTTTACCAAAAAAAAAAAAAAAACATAGTTTTTTTTTTTTTAATCTGTTAGGTTGATTAGTAGGGTAGGAAAATAGTTAAGATGTTGTTAGAAAGGTAGTTGTGAAAAAATATTTCTCATATTTACAAAAGCAAACACATATAAAACCTATTCCCAGCCAGCTGTAATGTAATATTATGTTTTTAAATAAATACGAACATATTAGAGATGTAATTCAACCAATATCTAAATCAAAGCTCCTGCAAGAGGAGCTTATTTCATGCAGTAGTAGAATATCTAAAATTTGAAATTTAAAATGATCATTAGAGAAGGTAGCATATATCAAACTTAATCCATAGCAAATAGTTAATTTTATCATTTATGCTTAGACTAAATAACAAATTCTTAAAGACTACTCATTACAAATACTTTTACTTTTGTAAAAATGAACAATTTATAAAAAAGGTTTTTAACTCATAATTTTTTCATCTGTACATAAGTGTAAATATATGTGTGTATGTGTATATATATATATATATATACATACAGATTACATAAAGCTAATATTTTTAAAAACATTAACTATTTTAATAATTATCTTAATTTAATTCATATTGATACTTGGTGATATAAGAAGATAATACAAACTTTTTATTTCTCAGCCATAGGTGATTAAAGTCAAACACACAGATTTCCAATATAAGGTCTGTTGATATTGAAAACTATAAATATTACAGAAAAAAATTTCCTTTGAGAAAAAGGTTATAATTAACTTCCTATCTTCATTTCTAAGCTTATTAGGACACTAAAACTTGCCTGGAGTATTCTCTCAGACTACCTATAAGCTTAGGCAATTATGTGCATTCTTTCACAATCTGACCAATCACAAATTAAAGTCCATGCATATTTAGGAAACTTTATTTGCCCTATTGTCCTTATTCCAATTGTTGTACTTTGCTTTTGCCTTGAAAGCTTCATAAGTGAGAGGTTTCTGAGCTAAAATAAAAGGCATATTAAGTCATTACAAGCAAAGATTTTGTAAGTAATATAAAAAAATAGTTTTATGGATATTTTAATTGTTAGAAAATCATCTGTATTAATAGACAAACAATAGTCATACTCACTTGTTTAAATACAAAATAATAATAACATAGGAAAACAACCTGAGTCTCTGACCATAACTGTGGACCAGCATTTCATGAATTTCAGGAACTACAGATTTTTACTGTGTTCAGAAAATGGCATTAACTACCACTGAGAATAAAATTCAATTTTAGAACCACACTACAAACATACTCAGAAATAACTAAAATTGAATCTTATATTAAAGGGGAGTTACAGAGAGAGCAATTCAGAAGTAATTATCAAATATCAATAGAAAAAATAAATCTTTGTATAATTCTAGGAATTAGATCACTTGAGATGAATACATCTTACTTTTTAAAGTGATGATCAAGAGATTGAATATAAAAAATCTTCAGAGTTTATGTATATTATCAGGGATTTCTCATAAAAATTTAGAGGAGTTTTACATAAACGGAATTGTACACAGAGAAATTTGGGGGAGAGTAATGGCAATCGGTGCAAATATATTATTTTATAGACTCAAAATAAACAACTCCTGCTAGGCCTCCTACAACCCTAAGTATTTATTTAATGTGAGATTGGAACCATTTTCACAATTTTAATTCTTACTTGAGAGAAAGCACATATCATGGGCCTTATACTCACTCTGCAGTTTCTGCAAGACCTATGTACTTCTTGTCAAAGGCTACCTAAGGATGCCAACACCTTCAGCCAGGCAGGATTTCATAAATAAGCACTTTTTAAAGTCACAGACTCAGCTGACATTGCATATAGCTCTCATCTTCTCTAGTTCTATTTTACTTACTCTGACTCCTCCCCAACCACCTCTGTTTTCATGTTTGTATTTATGACTAATCATCTGGGGTATATTTCTGTTTGTCTATAAGTCAGTGTTACACAGGGCTTTATCTGTATGTGTGGCTAAAAAAAAAAAGTCACTGAAAAATGCAGAATAAAGTTAATTGTGGAATCCATAACCCAGTAACTCAAGACATCGTGACTATTTTCACTGAAACATTTGTATGCCAATAAATAATTTTCCTGAAGAAAGAGCACCACTCAGGAACTTGCTTCTATGGAACTCACTTCAGAAGCATTTTACCTCCACCAGCCCCTCACCCCATTACTATTTCTGCTTATAAAACACTGGTTGCCTTGGGCTCATGAATAAATAAATATATATAAGTCCTCTGGGGAGATATTCCTGTATACCTTTAGCTAGAGTCCTGTGGAGTTTTTAAAGCTGGAGGGGATCAACTAATTGAATAGCAAGCATCTACATTTTTTAATGAAAATATAACTATCTACCAAAACTCTCAGTTTTCTGTTCTATTACTCATTCATCCCTTAGCTTCTGTAAATTGTAAAATCTGTATACTTTCTTTGAACATTATCTTTATAGAGAATTAGAGAATTTTGCTAATGTAAGAAAATATTTAAGAGGCTTAGTAAGATAAATAGGGTATTATTCAATCATTTTAGTACAGTTTTCATATGAACTCATGAGGTTCGAAGGTAATTACAGATTTCTCTCTTCGTTTATTTATTTTTTGAGAACATGATCCAAATATGTAACTTCCTATTCTGAAAATACAATTACAGTCCTAGCCAAGTTGAAGTAAATGGAAATTATTTTGTTTTGAATGGAGAATCGATAGTAAAATAAAATATCCTAAATAATTACAACTAGGTGATCAGCAAAATCATCCTCACTAACCTCTCTCTGGGTTAATATCCCTAGCTTTTTTCTACTCAGTCAAGAAATAATATCTGAGATTAATTTTATTGCATTCTTATTTGGAAAATTAATTCTTCATCTAGAGATTGTGGGGGTCTTCACATCCCTCGCCCATTTATTCCCGAATTTTAAGAACCTGTTTGACCGCGAAGATTTACAGAGTCACCACGGAAACAGAGAGAAGACATTCATTTTCCAAAACGGTCCCTCTCCTCAAGGCTCCTCCTGATAGTGCCTGGAGTTTTTCCAAGAATTCCCTGGACAGCTCCAGGTTTTGCCTGAAGTACAAAAACTTTCAAGGAATACAACAAAACAGCAAAGCAACTTTGTTTCGACTCCAGGGAGGAGGGGGAAAACTCTGGTGTCCCTCTTTTCCTTCACCCAGTTCCCTTTCTAGAATCTTGACATACACCGGTTGGAAAAGTAGGTTAATTACTCAGGAGCCTGGCTCGGACTCCAGCAGCGATTTTCAGGTGGCTGCGAGCCCCGCCGCCTTCGGAACACCGAGTGATGAAAACTGAAGGGCTGACGCACCCGCCCGTTCGGCGACGCACAATGGCGCAATTATTTGTCTAAAGTTCCATCCTCCGTGGAGTTCCTTGCATCCTCAAGCGTAATTAGGCTGACGGTGTTCCCTTTAAAGGCCTGACTTTGAGAAGGGAGGGCGCGTTTATTTACTTTGGGACTTCGCTTAGAGAGCAGCTTCCGGGTGAGCTGAAAAATGATTACAGACAGGTTTGCACCATCTGCCTGGAGAGTTCAAAAAGTTTGTCCTCTTGCAAAGCAAAGCTTCAAAAACCGCTGACTCTTAAAAAAAAAAAATCCACTTGGGAACTCTGCTCACTTGCCTAATAGTCCAAATGCTGGCTCTCAAATTATATTTTATTTCTCCCATTCAACTACCACAGTTCTTGGTGTCAGGACTAGGGCTGAATTACGCCTCCTCTGTTCAGATCTCTTTGCCCCAGGTATCAGAACCTACTCCAACTTGGAGTTTGGCCCTCCAAGGTCTCCATGCAGAGGGACTGTTCAGGTACTGAAGCAAACTCATTTCCACCACCACAAAAAAAAAGAAAAAAGAAAAAAGAAAAGAAAGAAAAAGAAAGAAAAAAGAAAAGAAAAACTAGCTTTGAAGCAAAGAGAGCATACTTGGCAGGGTGGGAAGAAGATAGGAGTTTTGTTTGTCTACCCATTTTTATGATTTTCTTATTTATGTAAAGGTAGTACAGGAGAGATAACCAAGAAAAGAGGTTAGAAATAGCACTATGAAGACTATAAAGGAGAAGGAGCTTTTTGTTTGTTTCAGCTGAAGAGCCAGGGTTGGTCCCTTGCTAGGGCTGAAGCTTAAAGGGCTCCACTCTGCATCGTCCAAAATTATTTGTAAATACACATTCTAAAAACAAGCACATATATTTCCCCAGCCTAGTATATATCATCTAATATATAATATGCCTATTAGATAATATTGGTCCCTGTGTGCAATTTTGTAATTTCTTAATATACAATACAGTTCCCAATGTCAATGCACATCTAATATAAGATATATCACTATATATACATATATATCCCAGTAAATGACATATACCACATAATACAAATACATATATAATTTAAAGTACTCTTGTAATAAAAAAATAGTGAAAGCATATGAATATACACCAAATACAGTGATGACTATTAAGTGATATAAACATAGATACAGAAATACCTATACATAATAAGAATGTGTGTATATATAAATGTTAAACTTATGGGCATATATTAGATGACGCATATTAGATACCAGGATCTGCTTTGAAGCCTCATTCCACACCCTTTCACCTGTTGTTGAAAAGCCCGAGATCGCTGGCACAAACAATCATTTCTCCCCTACAAATTTCAGCACTATCTATAACTCCCGTGACAATGGAAAAGAAGTCTTTGTTCAAATAGTAGACGCCCAGGATTCCAAGTCAACAAATGAAACTCCTATTTTAGAGTGGACCGGGAAGCCCAGTCCACGGGAGAGCTCTCCCAAAGTTCAACAGCAACAGCTCTCAGGGCTGAGGGGCTGAAGGCTGGGTCCCAACTCCAATTTAAGGAGAACATTACGTCTTTAATCTGCTCAGAAAAATCATCGTGCATCGAGGCTGGCAGACCTGGGAGTGGGAGGCAGGCTGTTGGAGCGCTCAGGACCTGGGAGTGTCCTCCATACTTGCTTTTGCGGCTCCCTTTCCCCACAGCCCTGCAGATTTGGGGCCCTTGGAAACACTTCTGACCGACGCAGGAGATTCTGGGGGAAGTGTAAAAGGAGAATTAATATTTTTCTAATATTCGATTTCTATTCCGAGGGTGCTTACCTGTCGTTTTCTAGGCACTACTCTGCGCCAAGAATTATATTTTTCCAAACACACCCACACTCAGGAATCTTGACCACTAAGAGGGATTTAGAGAACGGAAAAATTAGTTAATTTTGAGAGACTTTTAGGGAAAGAAGTTGGATGGAAAGGGAACCAGTGCCTCACTGGAAAAATCCTAGCTCTATCATCCTCCTGGGACGGGCTGGAGGGAATGTTTTTCTTTAACCCAGGTCTAGGCTCACCACCCACCCGCCCCGCCCCCACCTGCCCAGGAGCTGAGAGATTGAGTGTACGAGTTTCTGCGCTGTATTGAGAACATATCCTAATGTTCATAAAAACTTGGTGGAAAGAATTTGATGAATGTGTCTAATTGGTTTAACTCGCCATCTATTCACGAGAATAAAGCTCCATCTTCAGATTTAATTAAGTTTTTTTTAAGTCTCTGCCTTTAATAGATCATAGAAACCGCGAAGTCTAACACAAGCATCTGCGTCATTTTAATTATCCCGTTTATGTGTTGAGAACGTGGCAAAGTTACCCAATATTTTTCCACATCCCTTCCAACTCACAGGGGAGTCCTGCGAGCTGGGCAGGCTTGCACCAACCCAGAGGACAAGAGCGGTGATTAGAAAGTTGAGGCTGAGCAGCCTGGCGTGGCTTCCAGTCTCTTCTGCCGCGTGCGCCCCCGAGCGCCAGCTATTTGAAGAATTTGGACAAAGTTGCCTTAGTAACGATTTGCTGTCAAATTTGTCATCGGCTAAAGTCTGACAAACAAAAACAAAAACAAAACCCTGCACTTGCAGATAAATGCTTTGGAAAAGAGGGCTGCTGAGAAACTTCTACGCGCCTGAAGATATTGGAAGGCCGATGTTCCCCCATCTAATCTGCCCACGGGACCCTGCAATGACTGAAAAGAAAACCTTGCGTGCCACATTCCTTCCCCTCTGGTCAGAACCCGAAGCTCTCGCGTTTATTCAAAAGTTTTCTTTTTAATTCCTACAGTTTTCCTGGCTGGGAAACAGGAGGACAGGTTTTCTGAAATCTGGTAGGTGATTTGAGATCTCATTCTCACTCCCACCCCATCCTCTGCAAATCACTCCCGCAAGCACATGACCAGAACATTAAAATTCATCTTCATGTTAATTAAACTTTTGACAATTAAGCTTCTGTGGGCCAGGATCACAATGCTTTTCTAGCACCTGTTGGTCAGGAGCATAGTAGCTTCTGCTCCTGAGAATGCTGGCCCTCATTTAATCTTCTGCTATTTTCTCAGTTGGTCCTTTAAAATTATTTTTTTTTAAACAATCCAACTTCTTTAGCATTGATGGAGAGGTGGCAGGAACTTGATGAAATTCTTAAATCTGAGTTAAAGGCTCAGTAAGGGCCTAAAAGGTAGGCCCCAGACAACCAGACAAGCCTCCTACTTGGCTATTCAGGCCAAAATTCCCAGAACTATAACCCACAAGTCCTTCCAAAGTGGGGGCCAAAGAGTCTGAGTGTTTTGGGTGGAGAGGAGTCTGGAAGCTGTAACAGTCCTCATCTCAGGAGCTACCTCCTTACTTCATAAACTGCCAGCAGCTCTGCAAATTTCCCCTCGGCCTTCACCCCTTTTTAGGGCAATGGGCTTCAGGAGGGAAAAGTCATTTTACCTTGAGGAGCTCCAACTCCACAGCACAGGTTGAAGTCACAGGGTAGTTCTGGGAAAGTACGAACCCAACAAAACCAGTCTAAAACTCGGGCCCAAACCTCCCCATTACTTCTCAGTGCTTCCAGCACCTTCCCCACCCGTGGGGAGAGCAGATGTCCTTGGGGAAGAGCATTGAAATTTCTATTTTTACCCTTAACAGAAGCCACACCTGCAAGAAGCAACCCAGATGGTCTAAGCCTTGGGGCATTTCTGTCTGGCCCCTTGTGTGAGCCATCAAAACCCAAGACCACCACTCCCCACACACACACTGAGAAGCTCAGGAAAGGTACAGTCCTGGTCCCTGACTCCTCTCTTCTGTCATCTGACACACTAACTTCTCCAACACTGACAACTTCGGATTTAAAAAAAATCCCTGTTTAACAAGATAATTCCTGCTTTCATTTTTATTGTGATTTCCAACCTCCTTTTGTTCTGTGATGTTCTTCTCACCCCCATTCATATAAATGGAAGGGATCTTTTTTCTTTTCCCTCACACTCCTCCAGGATCAGGACTTTTTTCCAAACATTCTGTTACTTAAGGAGAATAAATGTCTGGTAAAGTGGGCTGCTGAAGGAGAGAGGAACAAGAAGGCCTGGTGGCCCGGGTTGGGTGGAGAACAGACATGGGTTCAAGCTCTGGTCTGTTTTTGTGCATAGAGTTGGTGCCAGGGCAGCGACTGAGTCTCCAGCCCTGACCAAACAATGAAAAGCTGAACAGCTGCGGTCTCTACAAAGGAGCCTTGGGTTCAGCCCTGCTTACTTAGTGTCATTCCTGACACCAGGGCTGCTTGCGATCTGTACAGATGCTGATCTTAACCCAGCAACCAGCTTTCTAACCTCCATGGCCTGCACTGGCCCACGCTTATATGTTTGCGGGAGGAGTGGGTGGGGAGGAAACTTAATTGACTTTCCTAATATTCATCTGCTGGCATTGGCTTTGGAAAAATTCCTAGGGGAGATTCGCAGGGCAAAGGCTCAAGGCCTCTAGAGATTTGGCTTCTCTCACACATCCAGGCCTCCCAGCTGATTATCTTAGCTTCTTTTTGGGAAAGCAGAGAATCTCCAGCTTTTGAAAATTTACTGCTTTTGTTTCCCAGCTGCAAGTTCCAGAAGGAGCCAGAGGGCAACCCACAAGCCTCTAGGCAAGGATGCGAGTGCCCTTTTCAGAGTGGGTGGGCATGCATGTCAACACCCGGACACTCAAACACATGATGCTGGCCAGGCCAGAGAATTCTCTGTGCATGTGGAGAAGACATTCAGATAGGCCTGCTGCTGCTGGTCTATTCTTTTTCATGTTCTTCTACCAATACACTTAAGAAAACCCATCCCTGACTTTCCAACTTGCCTTAGGTTTAAAAAGAAAAGTGGAAGTCAGATAGTCTTTCTTGCCAGGAGTATCTAAAAGACATTTAAAATTTGTTTCTTAGATGTGCAGATCAAGGGACTGTCAAGCAAAGAGATGTCTCATTTAACTGTGTTCTCCCCAATGTCTTTCTTTCTGGGAGGCCACTCTCTTGGAAGAGTTGTCAGGAACCCACATCTGCAAAGACAACTCTTGGGGCTGCCTCCGGCAACTCCCCCAACCCAGAGTGCCCTATACCTCACCTCACTCCACATCTAGCCCTAAAGATCCTGCTGTCTTCTCTCCACACCAGAACTGCCACTCTGAGCCTTTGATATTGTCCTGAACTTAATTTGATGAGGCAAGAAACCAGTCTGACACGACTTCCTTTCCCCTGATTTCAACAGATCTCGTTTTTTTTTCCTAAGTGCCCCATAGGATTGAGGGTGAGGGTGGGTTTTCCCAGGAGCTCCTTCTATGAGGAAGGCCGGGCTGACACCTCCACTGAGACTCACTGGAGAAAATAGTTGGAAACCAAGCTGGGGCAAAGGAAACCTAATTCCTGTTGTCCTCCACTCCCCCCTTTTATTCTCCTCCATGACATTGTTTGCAATGATGATCTAGTTCAGATATGACGAGGCCAGCACCTCCCTTGAAATGGAAACAGAGGACTGAATAAAGAAGAAAAAAGTACTTTGTAGTCTGCATCGTCCATCTTTAATTCAGAGACACATCTATACTCCAGGAGCTCTGCCTTTGATCTCTTTGATTTTTTTTACACCAGATCTGTTATGGACTAAAATTCTTAGGTTTTCCATAGAAACATCTCCATTCCTTCTGGATATTGATGTTTTCTTCTTCCTGGGGGTTATGATATGGTAAATCAGATTCAGAAAAGAAGGGACAATGCCAGCATTCATAGGCCTTCCCCCTCCCTCTCTCCTGTTCTCTCTTCTTTTTCCCTCCCTGTCTCATTCATTTATTCATATTCTCTCACTCCAACCCTCTCCTCTCCTTCTTCCTTTCCTCTTCTTTTCTTTACGAGCCTCATTTTCTCCCCGTTGTTCCCGGGAACCAAAATAAGGTTGCGATTCTGGTCTCTTCAAGCCCTTTCAAGGGTCTTCAACTTCAGCGGCGGCAGCAGCAGGTTGCGTTGCCATGGAGACTGTACTGTGAGGCTGCAGCAGCAGCCGCGGGCCGCAGCTCCAATCCCCTAAACAATGCCGCGCCAAAGTGCAGGTTCCTCGCCCTTTTCCGCCTACTTTCCCCTTCTAATGGGGCTAGTGGCCTCAAATGGGAGCTACATCTTGACAAGACAAATTCCACCCCCTCTCTTTTTCTCCCTTTCCTGCTTGTCCTTCCTTTCTCTATGTCTTTGATCTATTAAAAATCAAAAGAACAAAGTCACAGAGGAAAGTTAGGTTTTGTTGTGGCTGCCACTGCACAAAATGGGGCTCTTCAAACAGAGTGTGGTGGAACGAGGTCTGACAATGCTGATTCAGGATTGGTTGTAACTATAGGTCAAACTGGACAGCTCTATACAAGAGGACTCAAATTATAACCAGGCCGCCAAAAGGCGGCCAGCTTCCTCGTCCCTAACTGGCTGTAGTTAGGAGATTCTGGTGGCTGGAGATGCCTCTAGTCAGGGTCCAAATGCAACATCTGTGAGATCAGGGTTCTAAAGAGGCCCCCAAGTGAGGAGCCATCAGGACCCAAAGCTAGAACATCTGCTCAATCTTAAATCATCTTACAAAGTCCCTGCGTGGCACTGGACTCTGCCAAGATCTGGACACACTTCACCTTCCTCTGCAGTGCTCGGCACATAACTAACTGGTAATCAGTAAATAATAGCTGGTTGTCCTAGATGCTGGTGCACTGCCAAACCCTCCGCCAGGGGGCAGGAGAGAGGGCGTGGTTAGACACTACAAGTCAAGAAACAACCGACAGCTGTTACTTTACTGTTAAGGATGATTAGGTGTTTGGAAGAAATGCAAAACCATCTGTAAACCGACTCTAAATTCAACTGTCCCCCCCCCCGCCCAAGTGACAGTAATGTTAATATTAGCATTATGGTCAGATGTCATTTGCCATAATATATTTCTGGTGAGACCACCTCTAAGCCAAAACATATCTAAGCTATTTTCCTAAAATATTTGTAAAACCCTCAACCATGAGATATTTGGAGCATTTCTTTAGATAATATATTCATCATCCACAACTTAAATATGGTAGCAATATTAATTGAACTGGTTAGGTCTGAGTCTAATACACAGACAACATGTTTAGAGATTAATTTTGTCCTACTGAATTTTCTAAGAAAATGCAAATAGATATGTATTACATTCATCTCAATTTCAAGGTAAATATGAAAAGTGGATTTTATACACTTCAAAAATTTACTCAGTTTGGATTCAACAGTAAGTATTAATTTTGTTGGCGACCTCTGACTTTTTCATATTAAAAAGCTTCAATTTAAAATAAAATAGAAAATAATATACAAAGGTCATAAAATCAAAGGATAGCAGGACTAACTTGAAACTCTTAAAATCTGTATAATTCGATTGCTTTGGTAATGTGATGTCTATCACATTCAAGGAACTGATGTGCTGATGACCACTTGAAACACTTTGGCAATGTCCATAATGTTTTTGGCTAGAATACAACTCAGAAAATGTTCTAGCAAATGAACATTTGACAAGATTAAATTTAACTTTTTTTCAAAGCAGGATAAAAACATGCATTAACAAAATTCTAGTTATTTTAATTTTAAAAATGTGCTAATGCAATTATGTTTTTCCTAATACATATTACAACAGCATAATTATTTATAATATGAAAAAAGAAGAGAAGAAATTTTCAAGTGTTGAACTATTGCTAAAGACTCGTGAACATGGAAAGCATTGTGCAAACTCTGGTCAATATCTCAGCACTCTAATCCCTAGATTCTAATCTCCACAGGCAAACTACAAATTTCTACCCTGGTCACTAAACCTAGAAAAAATGAGATTGAGAACTGTTGGCAAAATCAGCTGGAAGACAATGTGTATATGTTCTTGGCCCAAATGACCAGGCTTTGGAATTTATATTGGCAAGTAAACTCAAATATAAAATAAAGAAACTTGCCCAGCATTATGACTGCTTACAATATGTGTTCTCTAAGTGATGAAGCATATCACATACACACACCACACACACAAAAGTTGAACCTGAGGTATTTAAATTTTTAAATACTTTTTCTCTTTTATACACATACTTTTGCAGCTCTGAATAAATTAATACAGCCATTCCTTACGCAACCAAAAAGCCAAAATATAAACTGGCCAAAAGTCTCTGGCCACCTTCTAGCTTTTAAGAAGGACTGAAGGAAGAGGTCTGTGAGGCCTCTTTAGTAAAGTGGGAGCTGAAAATAACCAGGGTAACCACTAACCAGACTAGAAAAGGTGAGTCTTAGTGTCTGGGTCCTCCAGTCCATTTGAAATGAAGCCCAACCACAAAGGTAGTCAGCAAACCCTCTACCTCACACACACCCTCTAAGGCTCACAAACAACAAACCTATTTAGAGCGACTAGCACTTTCAGTGACTCCAGACCCAATTTCCCCCAATTCTGAACATCATCAGGATCATGAAAATGGTCAGTGAGAACTTAGAAGGAGACATGTCCTCGACACAACTTCTCTTTTTTCTCCTTTCCTCTAGTGAAAGAAACCCTAACCATAGAGATGATTTGGTTATTTTCTGAGAAACTAAATATTCATCAAAACGTGTTTACACTTCCAAAATAGTTTCTGGCTTAGTAAAATTTTAGGGCACTATTTACATCTAGCCAGCATCATTCTGCTATTGAACTTTGATGTTCTTTGGACTTCCTTCTGTCTTATAACTGTACAATAGGATCAGTACATACTGCTGAGACATTGTTTAAATTTCTTCAAAATGTGGCCCCAGAGTAGAAGACTCAACATCACCTGGAACTTAGTAATGCAAATTCTCAAGTCCCACCTCTGGTCTACTGAATCAGAAACTCTGGGGGTGGGACCAGCAATCACTGGTTATTTTTGTTTTGTTTTGTTTTGTTTTTAATAGACTTTGGATCATTGTGAAGCTTGATCAAGTTGAAGAACCAGCAGTTTAAAGGACTCTACAACCCACTTCTGCTAATAGAAATGTTTCCCTTATGAGTTTTTGTTTTTGAAGTCTGGAAGATAAATCTGGAAGGAGACTCAAGGAAAAGCTCTCTGAAGCTCAGGACTAAGAGCAGAGTACTAAGAACCTCAAATCAGAGTTCTGGCTCTTGTCTGCTCCTGGCCCAGCCCAAGGTGCTGGGGAGCAACTTCTGTAATTGCCAGCCCCAAGTGGCCCTGACTATAAGTTCTCCCTTGTGAAAAAAAGTAAAGGGGAGGTAGCTATGTGCGAGAAGTGTGGGAGATATAAATGTTGCAGGTGTAAGAAATGGAGGAGATTCCAAGAAGCATGTGAGGACTGTGGAGGATAACAGGGTGTGAAGGCAGGAGAAGAGAATGACTGATTAAAAGAAAGGGGAGATGTAAAGGTTTCAGAAGTGGGTGGGGAGGGGAGTCTGTGGGGTTGTGAGAGGGTGTGTAAGAGTTTGAAGGGATGTAGGGGTGAAGAGGTATGAGATAGTAAAGGGTATGAGAGGAGTGAGAGGAGTAAGGAGGGTGGAGGAAACCTGAGAGTTGTGTGGGTTTGCGTGAAAGTGGAAGAAAGGGAGAGGAAGGTAAGAACGGATAGGAGGGGCTCTAAAGGAGGGCGAGGAAGAGAGGTTCCTGAAGGGTTGAGGGAGTTTGAAAGGGTAAGAGGGTGTGAGACATAAGAGGAGGTGGAAGAAGGTAAATGGGGAGGATGGAAAGTGTTCAGAAGGTCTCTCAAACTGCTGCAGAGAAGCAGGAATGCAGATGAATAGGGATCAGATAAGTGTGAGTGACAGAGTCTGGAGCCAGAATAACCTTACCTGGGGCCTTGTTCCCCCACCACCCTGCTTTCAGACAAATCAGAGAATGAGACCTCACCCCTCTGCACACCTCGCATACCTGTCACGCTAGTGCTACCTGTGGGGATCCGCTTCTGCCAGTGACTGATTAACAGAGGTGCTTGGCTACACCCTATTGGTAAATTGTAGGACTCCTGAAGTGTCAGGTGAGAACTGGTTTTCACAACTCTTAGGTGTGGGCACTTTCCTGGGGCCCAGGTCCCTGCACCCCCACCCCCAACCCCCCCTCCCCCCCCTCTAATGCCTTCACCTCTCCCTTCCCCTTCTTTAACTCTGAATTCACAACTTTTACAAAAAAAAAAAGAGAGAGAGAGAATTAAGATGGGAGCCCAACCTTCTTGAAGTCCAGGAATTTTCATAACTAAACATAGAAACAATTTCCATAGATCCAGATCTTAAAACTCACTTCCTACATGAAGCTCTGCTGGTTCTTTTGAAATGCCTTCTGGAAACAAGCCCTGTTCAGTATTGCCACAGTCTCCCCATTCCCTTCACCAGCAAATAATTGGGCTTTATGTGAGGAGCTATAGGCACTGGACATTGCAACATAATTTATTTGGTCAGAGATTGTGACAGAATGGTGGTGAGAAGGACTATCTCTTTCTCTGTAGCAAGAAAACCTAGACTTGTCACAAGCGAGGAAATGGCTGATCTCTAAACCACAACTCTGATATGGTCTGGTTATTTGCATGTACAAACAATGTGGCATATTTGGGCTATTCCATCTTAAGTTTGGTAATTAATAGTTACATTTTTATTTGCAGAGTAGAAATTTAATAGCAAGTAATTGATGAGGATTATTAAAGTAATATAAGCCCTGTTTATATAAATTAGGAGAAAAAAATTACCTTGAAGAGAATATAATTACCTGGGAGAAAGATCTAGGGTGCTTTCTCTAGCATCTGAAACCTAACTTTACTTCTTTACTTTAATTTCGCTGCATAGAAAAATATAAAATTTCACAGATACTGGCAGGTGCCGTTTTATAATCAATGAGTAGAAAAATTATTAACATTGAAGTTAGTGTATACTATTAATGCAATCATTTTACTTTTCATAAATGTTAATTTTATATGCAAATGAATTTTCAGCAAATATTTTCTCAAATACTCAACTCATAAGAATAAATCAATTATTAATTTTTCAATACAGTCTTGACTCTCAATTATTTCCAGAAAAAAATAAAGAATTCTTCTTTCTTTTTTATTTAAGTTGTATTATTCTTTTTAATAAGAATAGTTTAAGAACTTATGCTATATCTTCAATAAACTACTATATGTCCTTTGAATACTTGAACCTAAGTCTCTTGTATTTATCATCATGGGTGGTGTATTCCAGGTCCTAATTGACCCATAAGCCTGAACAAACTTCATCTACTACAAGCACAAACACAAAATAGCTTGGAAAATATTGCTGAAGGCTAGAAACATATTATTGCTTTTTTTTCCCACCATGTCACTGTAGAACATATCAAAAAATAAAGCCCTGACAT
The DNA here is from genome assembly GCA_004027375.1 of Macroglossus sobrinus. Lineage (NCBI taxonomy): Eukaryota > Metazoa > Chordata > Mammalia > Chiroptera > Pteropodidae > Macroglossus > Macroglossus sobrinus. Next base: position 100,187 of record PVKZ01002954.1, read on the forward strand.
GTTCATTTCTGTATCTTTAATTTCTAAATTCTATAAAAGGTTGAGAGATAGTGAGAAGGGGCATAGAGAGAAGTGAGTAGCTAGAGCTATGTTGTTTTAAAATTTTTTTAAAATAGTTAAAATGATTGTAAATTTAAGAAAATGGGCAAATAACCTTTGAGATTTCAAATGCATTTTCTGTGCATTTCTAGTTGCCTACATATCTACACCTGAAACCAAAATATACAGGCTACCATTCACATTGTTTTATGTCAAACTTACAGAACTGTTTTTAAAATAGTTCACTCCTGCCACATTATTAATTACATAATAAGGATAACCTAATGAATCTGATCTGTTAATTAAAAAAGTAGAGGTACTCTCCTTAATTTTCTTCTATATTATTTATGTTTACTCTTCTTGCAAGCCTGTCCATATTACAATGCCTTGCAAGGTTTTTGTTCTTAAAACATCTTTTCCTTTTGCATTCTGGGTTGTTATTTATACTTTTTTTGTGCTACTTTTGTGCATTAAAATTCTGTATAGAAGACAGCTTTTGTTAAACTTTCTCCTGCCCTATTCCATAGCCCATCAGAGATACTAAATTTTGCCCAGCAAACTAGAGAAAGAGTTTCCAAAGGAGAACTGACCCACCCTCCTCCTTTCCTTTCAGGAAAACTTCAAGAGACCTTGCCAAAGTCTGAAGAAACCACAGCAGCTCTCAGACATTTAAATCTGAAGCCCCAGACTCTGGCTTGAGTTGGTGCTGCTCTGGTCAAGTGCATACTTTGGAATAAAGAAAATAGACACTCCTCTCTCCCAAAGAGATGGCACTCCCTAAAGGAATACTACAAATACCCCTGCTTTTCTTAAAATGTCTGCCTGCCCCTACAGTCCTATCTACCCCAGAAATTAAGCTCTAGAAATTAGTGAGGTTTTGCCATCTTGCTGGTAATGAAAAAAATATGTAAAATTTTTTAACCCAGCTAGAAACAACTGCCAAGGAGTTCATATACTTTTTTCTATGTCAAAGTTCAGGGAAAGGCAGCCCAGCCCTCTAAATTATTTCAGATCTGAGATGTGGGGGTTATAAAGAAGGTCTAAACCAATTTTACATTTTTACAAAGTATTTTGCTCCTCCTGCTAAAGTATTTAATTTTATTAGAGGAAATATTTAGAACTGTAAAGCTTAGGAATGGGGAAACCTTCCCAATTCCCATGGGGTTCCAGAGGCCCTGAGAACCTCTTGACTCTCATGGCTCCTCCAGGAACGATAAATCCTCCAGGATCTTCGGGTTCATTTTTCCAAAGCGCCCCATTACCAATTGCCCTGAGCATTAGTCCCTCACAGTTCTCTCCACTGTTCTCTTTCTCCCTGCATTCACTCCCCATCTTTATGGAGGAGTCATTTCTAAGGGAACTACATTCATATGCCCATTTGATCAAACAAGAATCTGTTGCCTCCTTCGAACATAAAATTTCCTCCTCTACCAGTTTTGTTTCCTGATCATTTTATCGGCTTTTCTGAGAGGAAACACACACACACACACACACACACACACACACACACACACACACACACACCTACTGAGAGAGAAAGAGCGAGAGAGAATATGTGTATTCCACATCCAAATTGTCTTCTATTTAACCAGGAACTGGCAATCATCCGACATTAATTTATACAGTTGGTACAAATACCTAAGCTATTTAAAAGGCTGCTCTGGGTCGTGTGTGGCAGGGAACATCTATCTGGTGAATAGGCAGTGTCACACGGTAGCATGCTCCCTTGTCAAGGCCGATTGTGTTTTAGGCAAACATTTGCGCAAACATAAAGGCAAAGGTCAAGGACTGTTCAGTCCCAGTATGTGCTAATTCACCTAGCTAACCAATGGGGCAAAAGTTGCATTTTATATCCTCCCCCAGCCAGACCCAGGAGCAGGAGTCGCTCCTGTTAATGAAAAAAATCGCCTTCGATCAGGGATCCGATCCCTCCTTAATTTTTCCCTGGCTGCTTAGTCCATTTATTTCGGCTTCCTCAGAAATAATTGGCAGAGACGGCTTTGCCAACATCTGGATCAACTCTGCCCAACCTCTGGCGCAGCACATGTTTATGCCACATTCTTGAGTAGGGAGAACTAATAATAATAAATAAAATCTGCCTTCCGGCAGACGGTAGCAGATTACTGTTTAGCGCTTAAAGGAACGACCACACAGCACGGATGCCTAAATAGCCATGCCATGAAATACGTAGTAAACCAACAACATTATTCACACCGCAGAATCAAAACCCAGAGCCGCGGGTTAGTGGCAGGAAAATGTATATAAATACGCATTTGTAACACATGTTGTGAAAATGTGTGCGCGCGGTTGGAGCCGCTTTTGAGTTTCTTTCAGGTCACTTTCCTACAATTCAGCGAACAGAGGGCATCGCTTTCCGGAGAAATATTACTCTCACCTAGTACTTCTACACCGTCTCCGACAGATCACATCTAGACATTTCCCCAGCCCCTGAAAAAAATACAAACGATTTCGAGTGGATGTCAACTCAAGCAACTCGGAAGTGGAATACTTTTAGGGTTAAACAAACGTGCGCGCGTGCTCCAACCCGTAGGGTTTACTTTGCATCAATAATTATCTGGTGAGAACCAATAGGCTCACTTTTTTTTTTCCCAAATCGGCTTTTTAAGGAAAGAGTTTTTTCTCTGATAAACCTGATGGTCGCAGCTGTGCGCGTCCACAAGCAAGTACTTTACACGTGCAACATTCATTCTTGAGAGTGAGACGAGCCACTGGTACAGCTGCCGCGCTGAACAGAGATAGCCCCAGGCTACGACTTGTTGCCTCCATGGCCGAGTGTGGCTCTCAAACCCCGGTCACTCAAGGCTCGCTGACATCTAGGACTGTGACGACAGGCTTTGGGAAGAAAACGCCTCCCTGTAAAACACCCGCAAAACCAGAGCAAAGTCTAGCTGGGAGCCTAGAGTCACTTTCTCGTCCCTAAAAAGAACAGGAAAACTCTCCTCAAAGTGCATTTTCACTGCGTTTCAAAACCAAAAAGAAAACAGGAAAAATAAATTAATAACTTACCCCGACCTGTCACAACACTACATTTTGAGCGTCCGCTTAACACTTTGATTCTTCCTTTAGAGTTGCAGCCTTTTCTTTCCTCTTGCCAGAAACCAAATTTCAAACTAGTTGCAGTTTTTAAAAAAATTTTTTTAAGAGCTAAAACTGGGTTTTATATTTTTTACATCTTGCCAACTAGAAGCTACCTCAAATACTTCTTCATTCTTTCTTTAACAAAATTCTATAAACATCACCTGGGAAGCTTCACAAAGCTTAAAGTTTGTGTGGTTCGTGTGCACAAATGTGCTGTGTGTGTGTGTGTGTGTGTGTGTGTGTGTGTGTGTGCGCGCGCGCGCGCGCTCTAGTGTGAGTTAGTTGCTTTTAAAAGATGTCGTTGTCATTCAGAGTAATAAAAGTGTGGTCCCCATGTTTGGGTGTGGGTTTTTACATGCACTTCTCATTCCAGTTAACTTTTTCCGAGCTGAGAAAGCTGCTAGCTTACTTTCAGGAGACTTTGCTCGTTATTCATCTGTTTAGTCGCCTTAGAGGCACAAAAGCGGATCCGCGGCGTTATGAAAAATGGCCTGGGCAGAGAATGTCACAGTGGTCGGCGTATTATTTTAGCTTCTTAAAAAAAAAAAAAAAAACTCAGGGAAAGTTTGCTTTTGATGAATTCAATAAAAGCAAAGCTGCAACGGAAGAGATTTTCAGCTAAAATCATACAGCATGGGGCATAGCTTAAAACAGCCAGATGGCCAAAGGTAGAGGGACCCTCTCGATTTCAAAACCCAGATCTAGAATTCCGCCGGCTGAGCTTCTTAGCTTATTTAATCCCGTGTGTATCTTTATAAGTTTTTTCAACTGATTTTCTCTCTCCTTTGTCCACCTCTCTCTTTTGGTCCCCCACCCCTCTCTCCACCCCAGAAGTTGCTGGTGGGGCCACATCTTGGGATTTGCGGAAGTCACTTTTCAATTTCCCCTTTGATAATAGAGTTAAACATCCGAGCGCGCGCGTCGGGTGCGAGGCCAACTTTGAAGGCGATAGGCCCGCTCATTGCGGGCCATCATCGGGTTTTGGGTTGAAAAGTCCAAGCCTTCGGATCTAGGGATAGGTAAGGCTTTTGAATATATAAGGACAAATAGTTTCTTACCCCCAGTCCCCGAAGAAACTGAGAAGAACATGGCTCACCTCTCAGTCCATTACCCTCGTGGATCCCTCGCTTGCTATCTTAGCGGTATTTCATAACAATTTTAGAGATCAGAGAGGCACAGACTAGGATGGCCACAGCAGTCCCATCCTGACTTTGGAATAGGAGTTGTGAAATTAATATGCATTCTATTTGAACCATGTTCTTGGAGTCAGAAGTTAGCTAAGCAAAGAAATGGGGAATGTAAAGTAAAAACAGATGACAGGACTTAGGGGCTCTGTCTCTGGAGATTGTGGGGGATGGCTGAAAGCCACCCAGGATCCCATTCCTCCGCCTTTACCCTGACAGAATTGAGTCGAGTCGGGTCTGCGAGTCTGGCTACCACTTCCGGGAAGTCTTTCTGTTGGATTCCACCCTAGCCTGACTGCAGCTCTCCAGGCTGGGGAACTGGTGCGGTGAATGAGCGCGTTTTCAGAAGGTTTTAGAAATTTGGGCCCCGCGGGCCCAGGTTTAATTCTAAAATTGCAGGAGGTTGGGAGCATGGGTTAGAAAGAGGACTGAGAGGTTCGTGAGAGTAAACATTAGCCCTGGAGATGGATCAACTTTGGCGAGCCTGAGGTGGGCGGAGAAAGAGGAGCCAATACATGAACTGCCCCAACCTTCCTCCAAGCGAGAGGCACCTCAAGGAAGGAGAACAGTGCTCCCCTTGGCGGAGCGCTGCTCCAAGTACCTGCTCTACCACTTCTTGGCTGAGGGGCTCTAAACAAAGCCCTTTGAACTCCCCCAACCTTCTGTTTCTTCATCTCTAAAATGGATGCAGAAATAGAAAGTTTCAAGGTTTTTTTTTGGGGGGGTGGAGGGGTTGTTGGTTCGTTTTAAATAAGATTTTGAATGCAAAGCGTGTATAGAAAGTGCACGATAAATATTTACTGATGTGTTGTCCGTGTTACCACTGCCCTTGTCTTTATTATAAAGGCTGACATAGGCTCTGACAGTACAGTAGCCTGAAATACAGGCTCCCAAAAAGTGGTTCTCTGGACCTGTGCCCTCATTCCTTCTGCTCTGGAGATACAAGTGTCCAGACTCGGACCTCTGGAACCCTACAGAAATCTCGATGGTCGCGTGATAGGGATAGGAACAGCTCTACACACCAGCGTTAACCCGACCCCAGTGGGTTCTTGATCGCCCCCGCCCCTTTTCCTAAGCGAAGCTGCAGAACCCCAGGTATCTCTGGAAAGGCCTGGAGTATCCCTAACCCTCGTTCCACAACGGTGCCCTAACCCTGAAAAAAGCCTCCAAATCTGGGTTAAATACGACCATTTTTGGGTGTGGGGTGGAGGAGGAGAAAGGTACTCTACCTTTTGGAAGTAAAGGAAAAGCAACCAGAGGGGAACTGGAGAAAGACTGCCCAGGAGGCTGAGGCCAGCTACCCCGTGCATTGCGAGTTAACACCTACGGTCTTCCCGTGCAACTATTTTTCACAGAGAATGCCAGTAGGAAACCTCTTCTTTCTCCCCAGCTGACTGGATGGAGGGTGGGGTTGACCCCTGAGTGAGAGTCTTAGACCTCTAACTGCTCCAAGATCTTGGAGACAGGAGACAATAGCTCAAAATCTAAGATACACCTCTGAAATACCATGTCAAAATCAATGCTGCCAACTGTAGGACAAATGAGCTAAAAATCTACAATACTGGGGCTAGCTTATATCAACAAATGTTTAGGGGCACATTTGTAAAGAAGTCTTTTTACCACCACTTGGAGTTACCATTTATTTGTGATGTTTGAAATGCGACAAGGCTGAGTTCTGGTTTTCACTCAGTCTGAGAATTAGACTTTCTATCACTGTTTTGCCTACCTTGGGCATATTGCGCCTCAAACCCAAATCAAAACATTACCTGGAACCCAAGTTATAAATAGGACACATCCTTGGTTCCTCAAGAAGAGGAGAGTGCCAAAAGTTCATTGGCACTGCAGGGGAAGCTGGAGTCGGGGGCTGCTGGTTCAGGACACAGTGAGCTCCTTTCACCCCAAACTCCTTCTGCTGCCCAAACCCTTTACCTTTCATTTGACAGCATGTCCAGCCAAATGTCACCTGGAACATTTTATACTCTTGAGAATGGAAATGGTAGAGAGAGAAATTCCCAGACAGAGTTTTGTGTCTTGGCCATTTGTAAATGGGAGAAATTGACTGGGTTTAATCTAAAGGTTTTTGTACCTTTAACTCAAAAAACAAACAGCCTTTGGCCAATAGATATGTGTGGGAATAGGATGAAGTTAATTTAAATAACTGTAATAACAGACCACTGACTTTCTTTTCCTGAAGATTTCTTATGATTAATGAATAGCTTTGCTTTGTATTTTACAATTATAATTAATCTATTGGGGACTCTATCCACTTAAATGTGACCAGCTAGGACATGATGAATTGTGGTCTGTCCAAAGCATTCCTTTCACCTCGGCTTTTATGGCATTCCATTCAGACAACTCTGTAGGGCCAAAGCTTGCTCCCAACAAATCTCATCCCCACTCCCAACCCGACATCTCTCTCTCTCTCTCTCTCTTTCTTTCTCTCTCTCTCTCTCTCTCTCTCTCTCTCTCTCTCTCTCTCTCTCTCTCTCTCTCTCTCTCTCTCTCTCTCTCTCTCTCTCTCTCTAGCTTTCTGGGTTGGGAAAGTATCAATAAAATGGAACTTGGACATAGTGTGGATGACGTTCCCACCAGAGGTGAAGCTCTCCCATTAATTGTCCCAATAAATTGAGATATAGTATGCATGATGCAGTGAAGCAATATGGTTATAGTCCACGTGCATGACTTAATTAAGCTATTTGCAGCTTGATGCTGCAAGTCAACGGGTGTGCAAGTGAATTAACAATTGCCTGCTCCCTATCCTCAGAATGGCACATAATTACTTTACTAGTAGTACATATCAATTTTTGATGATTGCAGAAACAATGCTTGCTTCACCAAGAAGCTGCTTAATAGCTCTCTGTTGTGTATTAAAAAAGTAGTGTTTGGAAATATTTTGAAGTTGCTCTCAACATTTTTATAGTTTCTGTTTGTGGCCTTTAATGGACTGCTATTTTATTCCTGATGTATATTTTGTAAAAGGTCAAAGGCTAAACTCTAAGTCTGTGCTCTGATAAGAAATTGGGAGTTGCCCTCCTTTTTTTCACCCAGAGAATGCCTAATGCTATGCTTCAGGCAAGTTGGCTGAAGAGGATATAATAAACCTATATAAAGTTTTGTAGTCACCTCTAAAACTTTCTCTTTTTCGCTCAACTCTCTTTCTCTTCAACCATACACACACATTTCTTTTTACTTAAAGATAATCTAAGGGGACTCTGAGTGCCTTCTTCTTCCAGCAACCAGCCCCTTTTCACCTCCACAAATGCCACTATATCCCAAAGGATGCATGCCCTTTGTGGGCAAGGCTAAATAAAGCAAGGTGTCTGGTGGACTGGCCGAGTAATGTGTACTAACATGGGTTGACAAAATTTGCAAGAGGTCTAATAAAATTACCCAATTTGATGATGAAGACACTGACATTCCAACTTCCTGGGTGCAATGGCCTTTGTTTAGACTAACATTATGTCAAAGCCCCAGCTCACTTTACCATGGCTGGGGATGGGTGGTGAAAATGTATTTTTGTTCTACATGATTTACTATTTGAATCTTAAGTCAAGGCTGATCGTTTGACCTCTCTGGATTGGACTAAATTCATCACCTGTAATTTTATTAAAATGCCCCATGGCTATCAATTATAATGAGAGCATGAGGAGCCACTATTTTCAGAGAAATATGTCAACCTCATCAACGCAAGGCAGTTATACTATCCTTTTCCTGTCCTGAGCTGAGTAGGCACATATCTGGGGTTCTCTCTGAAGATCCGGGGTCAATGCAACACCCAATGAATGGGTGGTAGCATTTTGGTTAAAGAGTTCTTTGCTTGCCTAGGACTGAAGCTGGGTGAAATGGTGCCCATCCCCTGGTTTAGACCAAGTTCTAAGTGAGTCCCCTGCCTTCGGACACAAGAGATGGTTTACAAACTGTGCACCTAGCCTTAATCCAAAGAAAATGTCATGAAATTCCAAAAGGCAAAATCAGGATCAGAACTGCCTGCCCTCATTCTTGATAGTGCTGTTGTAAATCACTTAGAAATTACTGCTCATCTCAGCTGTATATCTGTCTGAGAATCTATGTTATTGCCTGCTACTAAAATAAATGTTACAGCAATCTCATTAAAAAATTTAAGGACAGTAAAATTTCCAGTGATCTTTTAAACACAACTCTACATTAATTTGTAAAATTAAGGTTGCAGAGTCCCTACTTTGAAGGGACTAGTCGAAGTTGATTTGTTCTTGTACCTGAAGCAGGTGATGTTTCTATAGAGACATCTGAATGACAGCAGGAGTGAAGGACAAATCTAATAAAGCCTAATAAAGTATGAGCGTCAAAATGTCATTAAACTTACAAAGATGAGACTGAAAATCACCAAAAAGGTAAATGTCTTCATTAGTCTGATCTCTGAAGACTGTCGAACATTTCATTAATTTATAATTTATGATTGTTTGACAAATATTGAAAAGTATGTAAATATGAGCAGGATAATGTCTTTTCTGCGGGAGATGAGGAAATGACCCAAACTGTACGTGCCTGCAAGATTACACACAGGACTCAGCTCTCTGTTATCAAACTGTGCCGCCCCTTTAGCCAACATATTGTGCAAGTGACAAGTGAAATAGTGCAGATAAACCAATGGTTTAAAACGTAATAAAGACAACAGCCATTTGCATTTTTTACATTTTATTACAAAGGTAATTTACTATGACACATTTCTGAATATAATTTATGAAATATGTTAAAGCAATTACATCGTTTGTACAGCCCTCAGAGCTACAAAATTTAGATAAATAATAATGTTATAGATCTTCAGAGACTTTACTATTGAAAATATATCATAAAAGGAATCCTTTATTCCAAACATGAGTTGTACAGGAGAAAATAATGCCATTAAAATGTAAAATTAAGAATAAAATCTTGAAGAACAATAGAAAGTAAAAGAATAATATTTTTTGTTAGAGTTGCAAAACTAAATCTTCATTGTGATAATGTGCTTATTTCACAGAGTTTATTATCAACAGTTTGTCTCCTTCCTGGAGTCAACATTAGGTGCAAAATATTGACGGCTTCTTGGGAGGGAGATACAACAAGAATGTCTATTCCCTCTTCCAAACTTCTGAGTTCATTCCTATTCTCCATTTCTCTTTTCTAAAGCACAGGACTGTGCCAGCTTTGCGAAGTAAAAGAAATCCATTATTTGAAGGACAGTACTGTCTGAATGGATCCTTCAAGCAGATTTTCTACACCAGCCTAGCATGAGATATCAAAACAGGAAAACATTTTGTGGAGAAAAAGGGGAGAAAAGTTTACATAATAGAACACGATATAAAAATGAAGGACGTTTAATTTCTCCCCTCATTTTCAGACTTTAATGTATTTTGTAATAACTTCATAATATGTTTTAAAATGGGGAGTGTATGATTAGATGCTTTGGATTCAGCCTGCAACTATTCTTATCAACTTTGGGGGGGGGTGGGGAGAACCTTCTTTCTATACTTATACTTAAAAGTCAATCATAAAGCAATTCTGAAATGTGCGCTTTTCTTGCCTATGAGGACGGGGGTGGGGGGAGTGGGGCATTACTTGGGTTCATTCCACAACCTGAGACTATCTGCAAGGCTTTCTGTGAGTTTGTTTGAAAGATTTTAGGGAGTATTACCTGCTCTAACGGACTTACAGCCACAGCTCCCCTCTCAGATGTATTATATTTATCCAACCTAAGAAAAAAGGCCCTTGACACAATTCAAATCTGAATTTATGGGGCATAGGGAGCATGTAATTGCACCCACATCTTCTTTTTCAGTTGGGGATCCTAGCAGTCCACAATAACTGGCCCCCAAAACTTCCTACTCCTCTTCAGTTCCAACACCCAACACTGGAACCCTGGAAGAGTGCCCATAGAATCTTGTCCAGCTACTAAAAATGGGCCATCACCGAACGTGGCCAACTTTTTCAGAGCAGTGGGCAGATGAGTCTCAGGTCTAGTTACCTGTACTTCCGAAATCCATGCCCCAAAACTTCTGCTCTCCTCCGTTTTCTGCTCAGCATTTCGTGTCAGAACTGACCGCAAAGCAGACATTCCTACCATCTTCAGGCGAGGCTGTCTAGCACCACTGCCATCTCAACATAGGTCCCTCAGACGGGCAGCTCAGTGGGCTTTAGCTTCGGGACTGATCATTAACCTCTACCCTATCCATTCAGCTGCATAGGTCGCCCTTTTACCCTGCTTTAGAGCAAGCAGCTTCTCACTTTAACAACAGTAATCGCCGGCATCACGGCTCCCTAGCCCAGCAAAGGTGGGCTCTAATATTGATAGTCCCTGGCCCTAGCAGGGTCTTGGCACCTCCTCTTTGCCTCCAGCGCTGGACTGGGCCAAAGAGGTGGGCTGAGGGTTAGTTTTAACCACGGTTAAATCAGTCCTCCGCTCCAGCCTTTGTCTCTGTAGGAATGCTTAGGGGCTGCATATGCTTTTGTGTTGCAAACAGCAAGAGGGGTCCCCAGGAGTCCCTGACCCCATGCCTTGCTGGGAGTATGGTTTCCCTGGACAACTGTGGCAGGGCTGGCCTCCAGGCGGTGGTCTTGTGGAGGCACGCTGCCACGCATCCCGTGCCAGCGCAGACACTAAGCATCCTGAGCACACACAAAGAAAAGTTGCGAAAGAAGTGGGGCGGAGTGAGAGAGACAGAGACAGAGAGAGAGAGACAGAGATAGGGGTAGAAATGAAGGAAAGAGTTGCTCTCCCTGATAGTGAACTACCTGAATATATGGACTAGACGAAGTGGTAAATTTAATGAGAGAGAATCAATAAAGAGAGGGGAGGAGACTAAAAAATTATACCCGCTGATGTGTCAAATTCAATGAGTAAACTATCTTCTAATAACAAATGAAAGGACCGCATCGTTTCCTGTCAAGCTCTCCATACATGACCCCGTTTTATATCTGCACGGCCATGTTTCGATGACTTACTGTATATAAAAGAAAAAACAACAACTTTCCCGCGTTTTTTTTTTTTAATTCTCTTTGGCTTGTCAAGCTTTTCCTTCCGAACATTCAGATGAGTTTAAAAAGAAGAAAAAGGAGAAGAAGAAAAAACAACCACCATCACCACACAAGAAATGATAAATAGCATCTCATAGCTAATCGCTGGAGGGCGCGTTTACCAATTCATAATCATTTATTCTTGGTGATGTATGGCTCTTACTCCTAAATCTGAAAAGCTTCTATATGAAGGTGTAAATAGCTTTTTTTTTCTTTCCTGCTGTAAACCTTCCTGCGTTAGCAGTGATTGATCTCATGTACAATTCGTCCCAGAGTGCTGTTTTACAGGGGGGAACACTAGCTTTTGGAGATTAACTGGGGAGTCTGTTACATATTAATGAAGCTGGAAGATATACTAACGTTTTGGTAATTTAGTTATTTGTGTCTATAGCTATCGTCGTTATTTTCTTTTAGACCCCTGCGGTTGTTATCCATAGAATTAAAAAGTGGTCCTTAGAATGATTTTTTTTTCACTTGCAACTAAATGCCATTTAATGTGAAAAACAAATGTTGACTTCTCTCTTGAAGGAAGTGTTTCCTGGCAAGACATCAAAGTGTGTTAACCTGTATTAGTGGGTTATTTTAGTGTTCTTAGCCAGAGCTTGCACTAACTAATAACCAATGGGGGAGAGAAAGTCTTGGTCTGCCTCTATCATAGAAAAAAATTCGATGATCTTCTAGGGGAAGAGGATGAAGTTAAAACTCTAGGATAAAATGTTCCTGGCAAGAGGTTCACCAAAACATTTGAAAATTCATATTTAATAGATATTGGGAGTGTAGGTGGAGGAAAAGGAGCAATAGGGTGCTCACTGATTACCAACTTGATGATTAATATTCCACCAAATGATATTAATGCCTGTGTGTTCTCAGAGAATGAATTGAGTGAATTGCGATCCCAAATAAAAGCCACATTCTGCAAAGGAGTTGCTTCACAGCCTGGGATAAAATGACACTAATTCTCTGTTTTCTTGTAGAATTTTTATTTTTAAAATGCTCTGGCTCCCCACAAAGGATTGGGGAATTGTCTGTGGCAGGAGGCCTCTCCAAATATCTGCCAATTCTCTGGGTTCTGTGAAGAACTCAGGACCATTGTCCGTTGCAGTAGTGAAGTGAGGAGGGCAGAAAAGTAGTTGAAACGCTGTGGTTAGAGTGGAGTGAGCGCCCGCATCTGCCTTGTATTAGAAAAGGTAAGTTGTCCATTTACACTTCCATGGAGCCTCGGAACTGCCTGCCGAATTCTGGAGAGACCAGGAAGTTGCATAACATCTCTGAGGAACACATCTGCCCCTGGGTCTTGACCATATGAATCTTAGTCCACTGGCCTTTCTGATCACCTACCCCAGGCCTGGTTCTTCTCCCCTCCCCCAAAAGGAAGTCCTTCTACTCTTCCCTCTCACAGCCTATTACCACTGTCTTCACAGAAGCCTGGACCTGGAGCTTTAGACTTGGTGCCTTCCAGCCCAGGGTCCACTGTGAGGGCAGCTTTAAAAAGCAACAAACTTTTCATAGTTACGAAACACTGAAGCAGTTGGCCAGGATGCACCTCTTTTGTTTTCGGGGGTGATTTATGTTCTTTATAAAAATGTGGTTTGGAAAAAATAGAAAGAGCCTTGAAAATGTTGTTACAATGAAAAAGGGACAAATTAGAAGACATTTTTCGTGATCAAAGGCAGGAGAAGAGTGCGCATGAGCATTGACAAAGCTTGACTTATTCACTACCCTCCTTTGCAAGCCGGGGCAACAAGCGTGTCCCCCATTGACAAGGCACCCTATTCAGACTGCAGGTGCGAAGTGGGCTGGCGCACTCGGCCACATTATGTCAAGGTTGTTGGAGATTAGTGTTCAGGCCTTAATAACTAAACCGCTTGATTTACATTGGAAAAAAGCCCCCTCAGCCGTGAAAACAAAATCGTTGAACTCGTGATCATTGCGAGGGCGGCTGATATCCTAATACTAGCATTGTTCTCAGCTGGGCCTAGGGGTGACCCTGCCTCCTGAGCTCAGCTATACCGCGCTTCCATCAGAGCGAATTCTGGAAGAAAAGATAATGAGTTGAAATTTTACTGGGGCCTAAGAAAGACAGAGTGGGGGCCTTCCCTGAGAGTCCAGATCTGGGGTCCCAGCTTTGGCAGAACTTGACATAGGAGAATCATGGAGGGTCCAGAGCCTTAGACAGGCCCAATGATCTAGTGTCTCAAGGCTGGACTGGCTCCAGAATTATTTTTGTGGGAGAGCTGGAGGACTTGTTTTGAAATTTCCCAGGCAAGAACAATTTTACCCACAGGTGATTATTTGAAGGTAACTGAGGAGATAAAAACAAACAAACAAACAAAAAACAACAAAAAACTTACAAAGGACTAAGACACACCCACTTACTTGGGTTGCCTCTGAGAGCTGTAGTGTTTATGCCAATCTTTTCCTTTAAGAAAAGCCTATTGTAGAGAAGTCCAGTACTACTTGTAGCCCTTGCCTCTTTTTACTTGCACTTTTCTTGTTTCATTTCCCCAGGGATGGAGGAAGGTCCAACTTGGCCTTGTTTCTCTTCCCCTGTGTCAATATTTGAGGGCAGATTTTATTCCCCCATATGCTATCTGTTACTTGCGGACACCACCACCACCCCCACCTCCACCCATGGGAAGAGATCCAGAGAACAAGAGATTTTTGGTTGGGACCTAAGAACAGGCATTTTAATATAAATATGTATTTCTTCTAACTGCAAAATCTTTTGTGGAAGTCAGCTACTCAAGGCAATTTCCATAGGATCTGTTCTAGAATAAAAGGTTCAGTGAGGACAAGGTGAGAAAGCTATTAACTATTGTCTAGCCCTTTTCAGGGTCGTAAGTCAGCGCCTTGGTAGCTGACCTGTCAGCAGAAGGTATAAAAGCTTTATTCATGCAGTCCCTGTAATGTTCCCAGCTCTCACAAAACTATTTCTATGATTCAATTTTCTTACCTCTTTTCTTAATTAAAAAGCTGAACCATTAGAATAGCACCTGCATCATGTCCTGACGGTGCCTGCATACTAATTCCAGAGCCTTTACAACTAGTAATTATAACATAAAATCAGAGATTGAATAAAACAGAAGGATTTTGCTCCCAAAGCCCTGTTAATCCTCTTTTAAAAGGGTCTGGTGAAATAATTCAGAACAGTATCCGGAAGTTGGATTACCAACACCTTTAAAAAACTTTTTTCAATAAAATGATATGTCACACTTAAAGGAAGCTCTGTTTTTCTACAAGTTTTTTTTTTAAAAAAAAGAAAGTTGATAGGGTTTTTTTTTTTGAATGATAGAAAATATTTAACTATATGTCCTTGCTTAATAAATGAAGTGGCAGAAAATGTAGGGGAAATTTTTATGACATGTTTGAAATAACTTTTCTCAGGTGAAAGTGGTTACAGCGTAATTTAGGATTAATTATGTGCATGGTGCATCAGGTGACTCTCATTTCTCTCTGAGAAATAAATAAGCAAGGCTTTCAGGGGCAAATGGCTTGTTTTCATAATGTAGAAATACTCACATATCAGACAAATCTCTTCACATGCTAGGGTGTGTGTGTGTGTGTGTGTGTGTGTGTGTGTTTAACACTTAATGAGTACAGTGATGAGTACAGAAGCTAGAGGCCTCCATTAAACTTTGAGCAAAACCTTGCCAGGAACCTTGAGCTGTCTGCAGTTTCTCCCCAGTTTTGGCAAAGAATACTATCCTAATCTGGTTAATCTGACCTTGCATGGGCCAGCCGTCAGTCACAGACAGGAGAAAACTGGGTCATTCTTCTGATATTTTGTATAAAATATCATTTTTTGTTAGATTTTCCCCTTCCTTTTGTCGTTATTCTACAATAGTACAACCCAAATCTTGGAAATTTACCCAATTTTTGTTTCTTCCCTCTGCATTTTCCAAGACTGCCAATTCATTGAGGTTCAGAACCACGCACATCTCTGCTCTACTTATTTTGAATTTATTGATATTCTTGCTCAGAGTTTACACTAGATCTAAAGAAGCCAAAATGCAGGACAAATTTCAAGTTTATCTCCCTGGTCATATTTACTTTTCATTAATTGCATCCTAAGGTAACTTTTTTCTTTATCTTTTTTTCTATGTAGCTATTTTGGATGTTTGCAAAGCCACTGGAAGATTCAGCGGCAAACCTCAAAACCCCCTACTTGTCTATTTAGTTTCTCTTCTTCCTAAATGGTATGGAGGTCCAAAATTGAAAAAGTTCCTAGAAAACTCTCAGGTATCTTCCTCACAGAAGATATTTGGGCTAAAAGGCAATGCTGTCCTGCTCAAATGGGCAGTTAGTGACAAGTGGAACATATTATTGTGGGATCCTTGGACATTTGGTGACTAAGATGCTATCAGTTTTCCCAGAATGAGAATTTAGTATGAGAAAACTATTATTATCAAAAAGGTTCTGGTGCTTTCTGAGAAGAATGTGCTTTTGTGTGACTTTTGCCCATATGCTTCATCCTTGGTCACCCACTCCTGCCCCCCACTCTCATATTCCCACCCTCTACTCCTGGGTCTTGAAAAGCCCAACACAAGAATCACACTAATAGCATGGACTTATGACAGAAAAGAAATAAACATCTGGACCAGCCAGGCCATAGAGTTTAGAGTAGTGTTAGTGTCTTACAATCATGGGTGGGTGGGTGTGTGTGTGGGTGTGTGTGTGGGAGGTAACTAAGACAATCAGGTTCTTGAAGCTTCTTTCTGCACTAAAATAAACTCAATTCCCTCTACTGTATCTTGGGCCTTTAAAAATAATGTCTCTGCCTCAGTGCCCGGCTGCCTTAGGCTCTGAAACTCTCAAAAGAATACAAACTCAGGTGGTTTCAGGACCCTCAGCTAGCCTCGGGGTTGCCTGGCGAGGCACACCCTGCTATGAAGCTTGTGTGCCACATGTTCTAAAAGGGTCTGGACATCTGATTCTGGGAGAAGCTAGAGGGAAGTGTCTAAAAAATGAAGTCATCTAAGTAATAATAATAACATTAAGAACAAGCACTTAACATGTAGATTCCTAACGTTTCGAGGATTATTTTATTTACTTCTCCAAACAAATTTGCGAAGGAAATTCTTTTAAAATCAATTTTACTTGATGAGGAAACTGGAGCACAGAAAAGTTTCATCACTTATCCAGGGACACAGAGCCATAGGTGGACAAGCCTGAGAGTCTGGCTCCTAGCCATGCCTGCCATTTTAACCTGGTGCTCTTATTCGAAGTAGCAAAAAAGAGAAGCTCCGTAGAAATTATTAGCACTCTAAGGTTTCTCTAAACTGCCTTTGGTGCTGCCACTACGGTCTGGGAGGTGGGTAACTTCCCCAGAGGACAAGGCATTTTGTCTCTAAGGTGAGAAGACCCATGGGCACTTGGGAACCAGTGCATTTAACCCTTTTCCAAAGGTTACACTATTCAACTTTCTGCCAAAAATAAAGGTTCAAAGGAAGTCTGAGTTCTCCTAGTGGCAAAGGTGCTGTGAGGTTCCCCAAAGCACTTCTGCTATCCTCTCCCCCTTACTCCCTCGATTCCTATGCCCCAACTCAGAGTAAGAAGGTTCAAAGGCGGGCCTTTCCTTCTCCAAGACCAGCACGGGATGCCAAGGACAGCGGTTTCTCCTCTAACTCTTTTCTCACCACTCCCGAGAATGGTCCGGGTCGCAACTCCCCTGTGCCCTCGCAGAACCGCGTTGTCATGGGTAGATGGAGAAGGGCAGGAGAAGAACTGAGATCTCTCTTTGCGCGGCCCTGTGGACTCAAGGCAGCTGGACCGCGAAGCGGAGAACCCGGGAAGCGAAAAAGCCCGGCCGGGAATGGCCGGGTTCCTTCCTAATCCCCACTTACACGCCACTGCACTTTTTTTTCTGTCGATGAAACGGCTTTAATGAGTGCGCCCTCTCAGAGTCGGGGTCAGGAAGCCAGACACAACAGGAGAAACCTCTCCAACTTGTCCCGGAGCCAGAGGAGAGGAGGGACCCTTCAGCAGTTGAGAGACTGGAGGGGGCGCTAACTGCAGCAGGAGATGCCCTTGGAACTCCCTCCTCGCGGTTCCCATCGACCTAGACGTGTCATGGCAATTCTAGTGTCCTTCCCCTTGTGGCTCTGCTCTTTTCACACCCACACGTCGCTCCCACGCTTTTGTGCACTGGGGTCCTTCTCCAAACTTCTTTTCAGGACTGCAGCCTTTGCGCTAGAAGCTGGATCTCCAAGGTGTTCTCTAAAGAAACCTAGTATTTTGAACCCAAGAGCCGTCTTCCTCCCACTTAGTGTCGTCGGGGCCCCAACCAGGCGGGCGGAAACCCACTTCTCAAGAGTTGAAAACTGGCTAAGAGGAGCGGGCGCAGATTCCGCGCCTGCGCAGTGAGAGTTGGGGGGGGGAGGAAGAAAGTACACCTGGGCTTAGAGGCTCAGTGACTGCAGTGGAGGTGGGGAAAAGGTTCTAGTATTTCAGGTGGTTCTGATACGTTTCTCCAGTGGCAGGGCAAGATAAGAAGGCTTCTGCATCAGATGCTAAAACCCATTGTAGATCTCAACTGGGAGCCCAAGAGTCATGTGGGCTGTAGTCACACAGTCTTAGAGCTTGGCCCTTCTCAGTTCTCTGA
Organism: Macroglossus sobrinus; assembly: GCA_004027375.1. NCBI lineage: Eukaryota > Metazoa > Chordata > Mammalia > Chiroptera > Pteropodidae > Macroglossus > Macroglossus sobrinus. The sequence goes on from PVKZ01002954.1 coordinate 118,139, forward strand.
AGGGAGTAGTAAGGTCTGAGTGTTTACTACTCCCAGAGGGAGTAGGATACAGCTAGCAAGATTCCTGCGACCAACTGTGCCCCAGGTACTCCATCAGGACTTAGAGCCAGCCTGCCCTCCTCTCTTTCTTTCTTTGCTTTTATTCCTGCCAACTATTAGGATTTGTTTGTTTGTTTGTTTGTTTGTTTGTCTCTGGAAAGGCAGGAGTAGTTTGTTAGATGGGTGTGGAGCCGGAGCCGCCTGGAAGGTGAACTTTTCCTAAAGACTCTGAAAGAATTTTACCATTTCCCTTCTGTAAGAACAATCAGTTCATGAGTGAGTGTCAATTGGGGTGAAATTGAGGGTGAGGGTGGTCCCCTCCACGATGGCCACTTTGGTGGATCCATCTGTTTTGCCACCGTAAACAACTAGGCTTCAGAGATGTTTCTGTGAAGCCTTGAGGGAAAGCAGGGAAGAGAACTGGAGTCTGTGGGAGGGCTCCAAATCTCTCCCAGGATAATGAAGCAATAACAAGACACTCGGATTTAAAAGAGGAAAGAGAACATAACATCCTTTATTTACAAAGAAAATAGCAAAATGGAGCTCCATGTACACAACAGGCTTTGGAGGGCAAAACCATCACAGATTTTAATTCATTTTTACATATTTACAGCAAGATTAAGCCACGGTTTTCAACTATGTTTTCATTCAACAATCACTTTCAGTCAAATACATAACAACTTTTTTTCTTTCAAGTTAGTCCATAATTTAAGAATGTTAAGGAGACAGATGATAAATCACAAACACTGTGGGTAAAGAGGATACTAAATAGTCTAAGGTTTCACTCAAACTTTTGTGTGTGTGTATGTGTGTGAATTATGATTACAAAACATTTGCCTGTCTATATAATTCACATTCATTGCAATCATTACATTTTTCCATAAATTAGCAATATAAATAAACATGGGGACCTCAAGTAAGCAAATAAAAATCAATATAAGAGACAACACTTTGTAGCAACTATAATAACAGCATGAGTTACAGCTTAGGGAAACTTCTTTACAAATTATTTAGTCAGCTCACAGGGGTAGGGAGACTGGAACTCCTTGTTTATTTAAACCACCTTTAAAACCACATGAAAAGGTTTGGGGAAAACTGGACAGGGTGAAAGTTTATTTCCTGGGCACAATATAAAATGAAGAACTGCGTATATGGATAGGAGGAGGGTGTTAGCATGCACTCTGGGGTCACTATCTTGTAAACTTAATCTTCTGAACTCCAATTGTTAAGATTCTGAAGAAAACAGGAAATAGTAAAAATGTTTCACTCTCAAGCCACTCTCCTTTCTATTAATGACACAAAGGGCTTGCTGATTGCTTTTAGTGAGAAGAAACACACAATGGGTTTATTTTTGACAGAGATTGTCTTTGAAGGATCAAAAATTAACAATCATTTGGCTGCAGCCTTAGGTTCCAAAGATCTGGGGCAAGAATATTGAGAGCTTGAGGAGTCCCCAAAGGAGACTCCAGGTGATCTGACTTGGACTGACTGAGTACAGGCCAGAGCATAGAGAAGCTGACAAGCAGTGGGAGCTTGGGGTATACATGCTCTGCCTGCACCATCTCTGCATTCTTCCCCCATATCCCAGAGTCTGTGCAAAGGGCCCCTCAACATCTGCACAGCTCCACAGGCTTGGACCTGATGTCACTGCATTACTTTTCTTTTTTTTCCCTTAGCAGAACTTAGTCTTAAAGTTAGCAGTTAGTGTAATGTGCATGTATTTAAAAAAAATTTTTTTTATTTGTATCTCTTTAGAAATGGTTTGAAACTAACAGGACAGAGAGAGTTTGACAGAGAGGAGAACAAATCGCTGACAAAGAACCTTTTACATTTCATCAGCGTTGTTAGGACGACAAGCAGGAATGTCTCAGATAATAACTCCCTCTTCAAAGATTTCTCAGCTCAATGGAAAGAGGACCATCCTTTTTATTCAACCACAAGGACTGGCACTAAAGAAGACTCCACTGTTTGATTTTTTTTTTCCACCATGTTTATTTTTCCCCTATTCACTGGGGTACTTGGATAAAATAAACAACAAGACAATTAAGGGAACATGGACTTCTAACTTTCCTGCCATCTTTCCTATCCCCTTGGCCTTGGACTCTTGAGCTCCTGCCCAGAGCCAGCCCAGGCCTAAGGGGTACCATACACACTACCCAGGGGAGAAACAAGTCTGAGGGGCTTTAAGAAACTTCTGGGATTGAAGAGCAGAAAGCACTGTGCTTGGGGCCAAAGTGGAAATGTTCCAAAGGCACAGGCTGAAACTCCCAGACTTATCGAGATGGGTCCCTTGCCCTAAAAGTCTCATTCAAATTCAGGCCTCCACCTTGCTCAAGATGCAGAAAGGTACTTTGCACAAAACCGAACTGGGGTGCTCATTTGTTAAGCTTCTGAGATTGTCCTAAAGTTATTTACTCCTGACCTTGGAGCCTCTTTGGGACTCAGCCAAGATGCAGGGAGTCCAGCTCCTCCCTTTCCTGAAAGTGTCCCTGGCTCCAAAGCGCCCCCCCACACACACACACACACATTAGAGTGCGAGGTGAACCCCTAAACGCTGGCCAAGCAGGTCCTAAGGAGGAGGTATATACTGGAGAACGTAGTGACAATATTAAATGGCGTGAAGGCAAAGGTCAGCGCAAATGTATCTTAATAGAGTGTCTGCAGTGAAGTGTGCCGCCTTTGAAGCGACCGCTCCCCGCGCGCATTTCCATGGCGAGCCTAACGCGGCATGCTGATGCACCGTCAAACTCACACTTTCAACCCCAAAACCCGACTCTTTGAACAACCCGAGCTTGATTAGACCTTTCTCCTTTTCTTTCCCCTCTTACAAACCATTTCCTCGCCTTTAGAAACTCGCCATCAAACTCAAATGCACCCTCTGATCACCGCAGAAAGCAGAAACAAAGAGAGCTGAGCGGCGATTCAAGCGGCCCTTTTCTTCCCTCACATTATTATCCATTTTTATTATGATCGGGAACAAGTGCCCATTCGCGTGGGTTTTGTTTACCGGAAATTAAATGAAAATGATTTAGTCCGCGTCAAACAAAAATATATACTTGTATACACAAGAAAAAAGGCCTGTTAGACGTAAATATTATGTCCTTAATGAAAAGCCTGGACGGGCTCCAGGCTCGGCCTTTCAAGATTTCAGTGCGACTTGCCCATTGCCATAGAAATCCTAACTTACCATGAAGATGCACCGTGGCGAAGAAACATTGCTTTGTGCGCGGACTCTTTGATGTTGCAGGAGCAAGATGCGGGCGCTCAGCTGCGCTGGGCGAGATTACCTTGAGAGCAACGCGGTGGACATCTGTAACAAGCAAATGAAAAATTAAAGGCGATTAGCGGCTGACCAAACGTTTTAATTTTATTTCATTATTTTGGATGGGGGTAAAAGCAAAATGATGTCTAGAAATAGAAGAGAAAGAAACGAGTCCAATTTGGGAAAGAGAATTTTTAAGCATCGTCAGAAGACATAATTACCCTAGATGCACTCTGTACCTTGGCGAGCATTTCCCGGTGGAAACAAAGTATTTGCTGCTGACCCTGCCCTTGGACAGACAGCCTCTGAGCCCTCTTGTAGTCGGGGAAAGGGAACTGTAGCTCTCCTTCTACAAGACTAGATTCACTAAGGATGTACTGGGAAGATTCTGTTTTTATTTGTTTGTTTTGTTTTGTTTTTAGGGGCAATGAAAATAATCTCACTCCAGGTAGGTTAGGACATTATTTAATCTGATGGAACTGTGGGGTTACATGGCAGGAGTGAAAATTGTCTAATGAGTTTGAAGAGAAGAGAGCAGAAGAAAATCCAGCACAGTTGCAGGGCCAGGACTTGTTTGCTGGGCTCAAATTTTAACATTGAGCTCTTTAGAGGGGTATCCAATAGGTGAAAATACCATGACCCTACTTAACTCTAAATTCTTACAGGACTGGAGTGGGTCCCCACCTCCCTCTTTTTTCTTTTTTAATATTTTTTTCCCACTTTAAATCTCAGCAAGGATTTCTGGGAAGCCTCATCTTCCCTAAGGGTGGCAGACTGGAAAATGGGTCCTGTTTTTTTTTTTCCCCTTAGCAACAATTACAAAGGCTTTCCTCACCCCTGGCCCCAACATCTAGTTCTTTTTCTGGGGACTTAGTATCCAGAACATGAAATAAGCATTTAATCTAGATCCATTGGGTGTTTGCCTTGAAAACATTTATTATTGCAGTTCACCTCTTGTCTCCTCCTACTTTAAAAACTTAAGACCAACACTTAAAAAAGACCATCACAGAATTGACACAATTTATCTAGACTCTGTCACCTAGGTTGGATTCTTTTGCGGTAGAAGCTCAGTGACGTCATTGGCTCACTGTACAGCCAGAGTCAAGCACCCGAAGATTCCACAGATAGTGACTGGACAAGGGCAGGTGGTGGAGAGAGAGTTATTTGTTTGGGGAGGGCTCAGAGCATTGAATCCTAAAGCCCCTCTAACACTCTTTTGTTTGTATTTCCTGTTGTTTGAACTTACTCTGTGCCCCAAGTAATAAGGTATATACGGAGCAGACAAATAGGCAGACAGTCATATGTGTGTGCTTGGGCCAGTACACAGGGGAAGGACATGTGATCCTCCAGGGGACGGTGCTGAAACCCTTTTATCTCCTTTATAGAAGTGTTTGGAAATTTTGGAATCTGGAACTTGCGTGTTTTTGTTTCAAAGGATAGCTAGTGAAGGATGACATGTAGGGAAGCAAAAGAGGAAGGAAATAGGAGGGAGGGCAACGGATCAGAAATTCTCTCTGACACCTTAGGCAATTCGAACTTCGAAGGAGGTTCCAACTGAGAGCTGGGAAGAGAATGTGCACATGTGTGCATGTGTGTGGTGGTGGTGGTGGTGGTGGTGGTGGTGGTGGCGGGCAGCAGGGAGGGGAGGGAGAGAGGAGTGGCAATCCAACCGGCCCAGGCCTGGAGCAAAACATTTTCCATTCTGTGAATCACACGAGGACTTTGTGGTCTTAGTTTTGCCACCTGCAGTTGCCAAGATTGTATATAAACTCTCCAAATACATATTTTTTTTTCTTTCTGCCTCTCTCTCTACTTTCTTTACCCAACACTGGTTTCATGCTACCCAGTCATGAGGGTACCTGTGTGGGTGAGTGGAAGGTACTGGGTGTGATGGTAGGATAAATTTGAGTACCATATTTATATTTTAAAATCATGGCCATTTTATCAGCATATTCAAAAAGCTCTAACAACTATTAGTGGTCTCCCCCTTCCCTCTCTCCCTCTCTTCCTTCCATCCTTCTTCACCTTCTCTTCAAACTTCAGTGACCTAGCCTAGACTAGTGGTCTGTGGACGCAGAAGCAATAACCACTGCAGCAGCCCTAGTACCGGAGGCGACAGCGGCAGCAGCAGCAACAGAGGCAGGTAGTGATGTGGGACTTGGGGGCGCGGCAGGGGCAGCCGCGACAGGGCCAACGCCTTGACACACGTACCATTCGCTCAAGTCGGCGCCACGCGCCGACACCGCCGCCGAGGAGGCCACCAGGGGCTCGCGGCCTAAGTCTGACGAAGGTGACACAAGAGCAGATGGCGTAGCCAGGTCGTAGCCAGAGCTAGGCGGAGGCGGCGATCGCCCGTGAACCTTCATGTGCTTACGCAGGGAGCTAGGGTGTGTGTAGCACTTGTCGCAGCCGCGCACTTTGCACGTGTATGGCTTGTCGCTGGTGTGCACGTGCGAGTGCTTCTTACGGTCGCTGCTGTTGGCGAAGCGCCTCTCGCAGCCTTCGAACTCACACCTGAAGGGCTTCTCCCCTAGCGAAGGCAATGCAGAAACATTAGTGCGCGGGAGCCACGGTATGCCTCGGCCTCACCACCCTCCCCCAATTTCTCTTCCATTTTTTGGGGGGGGACCCAAACAAACAAACAAACGAAACACAGATTTCCAGAAACCTTTTTCTTCAGCGCCTCAGGCCCGGGACCCCCTTCTCTGCGCGATCCCTGAACTCCCTCCTGTGGGCCTCCACTCCTCCCCCTTTTCTCCCTAGGCCGGGGGGGGGGAGGGTACAGAGGAGGAGCGACAAAGACTCCATCTTGATGAGTTTCCATCCTGAAAAATCCCGATCCATTCCAGTTTTCCTCCAGTTTTCTCCACCCAAAGCCAGAAGCGCCTCTGCCCAGAGAATACAGTTAACGGAGGAGCTCGCATCTGCCCAATTTCAAGTTGCTGTTCCAGCCAAACCTCTCTGCCCCCAGTCCAGCGGTCCACTCTGCACACTACTACTACTCATCCTGGCCCAAACTGTTTCCTAAAGTAGGTTTTGTGCAAACGCGAAGGCAATGGGATAATTTAAGGATGCGCAGTCGATGCACACGCATGGGCATAATGTAGATTCGCGCTGTAGGGAAAGGTATTCTGAGCAATGATTCATTTCAGAGGAGAGTTTTACGGGAAATGAAGCCTCCTCCCCCTTCCTTTCTAGCCCCGGAGGGCAAACATTTAGCAGCATCCTTAAAATCTTGCCTAAACCGTCCGGGATCTCTCTAGATAGGAGATACTATTTTATTACGCTGTTCCAGCGGCCTCCGGTAGACTCTGCCTCCGGCAGCGGGTTCTCACAGTCCAAACTGACCATGAGAGATTGACTGGCCTCCCCATATCTCCAGGGCCGGCAGTCGTGCCTCCCAGGATTGAGCCGAAAGGCTGGCGCAGCAGAGTCTACGCCCGGCCAAGCCAGATCTGCGGCCCAGCCCGCAATCAAACCCATGAGCGTGGAAAGCTTCAATGTGAGTGCAGCTGCTGCGGTCAGGTCCGGCCGGTAGTCTCCGTGGACTGGAAGGCAAACGGGCAGCCGGGGTAGACCCGCGAGGAGTTCCGCCCCCTGGTGCGATGCCCTAAAGAGTCTCAGGAAAGCGTGAGCGCGCATTCGACTGAAAATACCGGCCGAGGACCGAGCCCCAATCCCGGAGCTCACTGGCAGCTGGATTCGTTGGCGTGTGGGGGAGGAGAGGATCCCAAGAACCCGGAAGCCCAGGTTCCTGTTGGAACTGCAGATGCTGCGGGAAGGAGGGGAGGAAGTATCTAGAAGTCTTTAAACAAATGGATGCCTCCGGGTGTCCTGGGTAGAGGGACCGGCTACCAAGCTTCTGGCTAAAGAGGAAGAGGTGCAGGGCTGGAGGACTGTTGCCTTTGTGGTCGCTGCTCTCGCCGCTTCCAGGAAAGACCGGCGCTTTGAGACAGGTTTGAACACAAAAAGCCCCTACTCCCGAGTTCCGCTGAAGCTCAGGCTGAGCCAGAGGTTTGCGCACAACCTTCGCCTCCATGCAACAGAGGGTTATGAGCCTGGCCACTGCCTCCTCCCCTCTGCAGGACCATTGCAAGTATAGTGGAACACTGAACGGTGCTGGAATATGCCCTTTCTTGGGACATTGGTGCTGTTTTTATTAATTAAATGAAGTGGAATGAAATGAAATGCAGAATGATTCAATGTTCCTACTTGCCCCTCGTTTTCGTCCCTCTCATCCCTGTTAGCATCTGCGAAACTAAAACTTTTCTTACTCCTTTCCTTCTTTTCTTTCTAAAATCACAAGAACCATGCAATTCAGGGTCTGCAAAAGAAAACAAGATTTGCTGAGAAAACAGAGGAGGAATGAAATTTGAGATTGACTGCCCTCCACCAAATATTCCCTCCCACACACACTTTTCCCATCCTGTGAGTGCTTCGTTGGACACGCATGTAAAACAGAAACAATGATTTCGTCCCAGACGAGGAATAGAGGCGAAAAACAGAAAAACAGGGCACTGAATGATGATGCGAGCGGCCTGGAAGTTCCGAGGCTCATGGGAGGCCAAGTGAGGCGGCGCCCTGGCGGCCTAGCACCAGTTGTAGGAGGCGAGACGTCCTGGTCTTCTCGCATAACACTGCCGTCCCCCGCCTTAACACATTGAGTCCAACCGCTACTCTGCCACCAGGTGTGGCAGAGTACGCCCTGGGTGGGTGGACGTGGAAAGGCAGGGCTGGTCGAGGGACCCAGCCCGCCCGGAGCAGCCTGGGCCTGGGGTTGAGCCGCAAAAGGCCCAGAGTCTCTCCTCAGAGGCTCAGCAGCCGAGGGAGGCCCCCTCCCCGGCCCTGCGCCAGACCCGCGCGACGAAGTTCGGCCCCAGCCATTTTCTCGCACTTGTGGCTGTGCTGCGTTGTCCGAACGTCTCCGCCCGGGCGCGGTTCTCTTCTCTACCTTGGATCCCCAGTCCTGCCTCTCTCAACTGACTGCCTGGGAAGGTGGGGCAAACCCAGTGGTCCAGGAAGGGCGCCAGACAGCGCGGACTGGCCAGGGCTTGTCGGCTGGCTTCTGTCACTCTCGCAGCGGCACCATTGTTCCGGGATCGCTGTGACGCCACAAAGTGAAACCTTTCGTTGTAGGCTTGGGGCAGCTGCTTCCTAAACCAGGACCGGTATTCGGATCCCGGGGAATTTTAACTCTTGAGATATCAGCTCTTATTCGTCGCTTCCACGACTGGAGGAAATGAAACGCCATTAATATTTGAAAAGGCAGTTATTTTCCTGTTGAATCGAAAACTGTCTTCATGAATAATTTGTAGTGAGGTCTATTGGCATTTGAGAAACATTTTGTTGCCCCCCCCTTTCATTATTTAGGAAGGACGGTTGAGGGAAACGCTGGAGCAGACAAAGCTCTGTAGATTTTTTTTTTTTTTTTTTACTCCAGCAATAATGAATCAGGACTGCCAGTGGAGAAGACGTACTTAGAATTCTGTCCTGAATAGATGCAAACCTGAACCTGCACGGGCTCACTGAACTTGCTTTCTCTGCTGTAGGTCGATGACTGCACTAAGAATTTAACCATTTTCTGCTTCACGAACTTCAAACAGTAGGCCGGCAAAGAGCAGTAAAAGTTTGTTTGTTTAAAACCCCTCTGTCATTAAAAATGAGTTCCTTCTCTGGCTCAGGACTGCGCATCTACCTTCGTGGTGCCTGCTGCCAGTTTATGGAGAAGCCGGCCTGTGGGCGTTGATCAGTACCTTACCTCTTTTCGCCTCCCCTGGGATAAAACGCAGAAGGGGGCGGGGAACAAATGCTCGCTGTGGGGGCAGGGGAACCTGGAAACAGCTCGAAAAAACCACATACATTTCCAGACATGCTCCGGAAATAAAGTAGGAGACTAAAAGTGGACTTTGGTCTGTTTTCCGCGTGTACCACTGTCTTGGCTATGCACCTTCCCCAAGATTGCAGGATTTGAGGGAGATAGTACGATTTAGCAAACTTCTTTCTCCGGCAATGCTAGCCTGGGGGAATTCTTTTACTCTAATCATTGCCAATGTTTCCACCAATAATAGAGGTGAGGCAGAGTTCCAAGAAATAGGAGAAGGGGGGCACAAAGCTAGAACTTATTTCATCCCCTTCTCTCCCCGGAAAAAAAAAAATAACACTAAAAAATAGAGGACGGAATATATTGACTTGTGAAACTTGAGAAGGGAGAAAAACCCTAGCTAAGTAAAGTACAAACTTCAGCTACTAAACTAATTCATGCAACTTCACAGGCTGTTCTGGGAAGCAGGATAACGTTCTTGCAATTGCTTTAATTAGAGATGCTTCTGGCCAGAGAAGTTCAACTTTGTAGGCTCTTGTGCCCCGCTTCTTTTCTTTCTGTTAACTAGAACTAACAGATGTGGTTGACACATGTCTCCATTTCACTTAACAGCTCGGTAAATGACATTTAAGGCGAATGAGTCTCCGTGGATCTCTGCTAAAGCAAAAGGATTTTTCAAAGGTCCCAAATCACCAAAGCTCCAAAACAGGGTTAAAGTTAGGCCATGGTCCCCAAATCTTAAAGAAGGCGCCAAGGGCTTGATGGCCCCTCAGTTCAGGTGGCAGGTTGTCAGACTGACCCGTGGAAAAAACCGGGGGATATTAAATTGTTCCTGCTTTTACTGATTTGGGAAACAGTGCTGTTTTAAACAATTTAAAATCAAACTCGATGAGTAGGGAGCATACATTTGCACACACAGAGACCTAAGCACATACGACCTTGTCCCCCAGAGCATAAACTCCCATACTATCCTCCCCACACACACAGCCTCGGGAAACTCCTGTGATTCTAACAGAAGGGAATAATTAATATTTTATGGACTTGGCTCATGGAAATAGCAAAATATCCCCCCTCTCCCCAGTTGGAACTTGAGGAAATCCAGCCCGAGGACCCAGGAAAGGCCGCCTGCTTCCCCCAAGGATCTGGATGGGATAGTGCGGAATACTGACCTGTGTGAGTTCTTTTGTGTATTTTGAGATTTTCTGATCTAGCAAAGACCTTCCCACACCCCGGAAAAGGACAGGGGAAGGGCTTCTCGCCCGTATGCACGCGGATGTGATTTACAAGTTTATATTTGGCTTTAAAAGGCTTGCCCTGGCGCGGACACTCCTCCCAGAAGCAGATATGGTTGGCCTGCTCCGGGCCGCCGACGTGCTCCACGGTGACGTGCGTGACTAGCTCGTGCATGGTACTGAAAGTTTTGGAGCAGAGACACGGGGCCGCGGGGACGTCTGCCGCCAGCCATTTGCAGATGAGCTCCTGTTTGATGGGCTGGCGCATGTAGCGGAAGAAGGCGCCGGGACCATGGGGCGCGGCGAGGTTCATGGTCAGGTTCATGCCCCCGTAGCTGTGCAGGGCCGCAGCAGCTGCCAGAGCGTCGCTGCGGGCCACGGGTCCCGGCGCGAAGGGTTCAGGCCGCGCGTACATTTCTCCGGGTAACCCCAGACGCAGAAATCCATTCAAAGTGCCGCTGGCGGAGGCCTGCGGAGGCTGCTCGTGAAGGCCGGGGAACACCGAGGGGCTGGAGGCGGCAGCGAGCTGGGGGCCATGGTGTCCGGAGCTACTACCTGTTGTCGAAACAAATAGCGAGCGTGAGAACCAGTGGCGTGGGCTGGGCGTTCTACCTGGCCCCGGGGTGCAGGCCCAGCCCAGCAGTACCGCGGCTTCTGCTGTCTGCGCCGGGACCAGGTGCCAGACAGCGGCAGCAGCAAACCGGTTGAACCACGCTAGGCCAAGCGCCTCCTCCACGGTGAGGCTGGGCGGCTGTTGGGTAGAGCCCACTGTCGCTCCATGAGCCGGAGTGTAATGGTGACGGCGCGGTAAGTGAAAGGGACCGTGGGGCGCGCAGTGCTGAGTCTGTGAGTTGATGGGGGCTCCTGGGCTCGGCTCCAGTAGAGTCAGACCTGCGCCCCAAGAGCTCTTTGGCAGCCAAATCCCCGAGGTGCTCGGGGTCCCGCCACCCTGCGGGGAACTGGGGGTGAGGGAAGTGGTGGTGTTGTACGTGGTGGTAGTGGTAGTGCTGAAGCGCCCGGGCCATATATAAGACTTCAGCGCCCAGCTAGGAGAGGAGTGGCGGCCTGCCGCCTTGGGGCTCAGACTCCCCGGAGCTCTCTAGATCGGGCTGCTCAGGCCACGGTCACCTGACAGAATGGAGAGGAAAGAACAACCACAAAAAATACTTCTGCAAAGTTTGTGTGTGTGTGTGTGTGTGTGTGTGACTTTTTTCCTCTCTCTTTTTCTCGGTCTTTAAAACCTACTCGAATCCCCTACACTACAGAGGCAGCAGCGGGGTGCGTAAGGAAGTGAATAGAAATTCGGGGCCGTGGCCGGGACCGCGGAGAGGAACAATCGCCTAGGTCGCCCATTGGCCCGCCGCCATGCCCGACGTCGGTGATGATAGGTCTCGCCACACACGGACACACACACACACACACACACACACACACACACACACACACACACAGTGCTCTCGATCAGTTATACAGCTGCCCCCTCTCCCCCCTCCCCCTCCCCCGCCTCCTGTCATCTCCCGCTTCTACTGCTCATGCGCTTTGACCCGGGCAGGATTCTTTCCCCTCTTCCTGATCCTCCTCCCCCTCCTCTACCGAAAGCCTGGTGGATCTGCTCTGCCTCACCGCTCTTGGAAGTGAGCAGGGCTGGGTTATGCCTCCATTCTCCACGCCTTTGGGGAGGAGGGGTAGCGCTGCACGTAATCTCTTCGGGGCAGACCTAGGGTACCCAGCCCTGCCGGGACTGATGGGCAGCACCTGGCGCGTGGGGACAGTTTCAACGGTTTGTCCCAGGAGCTGGGAAGACTGATCCGGGGAGGAAACGCGGCTGCCGACTAGGAGGTCGGGAGCGAAGGAACTCCTAGGCTAGAAGCCCTTGAGCCTAATTTTATTTTCTAATTTTCTTCGAAATTCCCTCCCTCTCCCTCTCCCTCTTCCTCTCCTTCTCTTTCTTTCTTCCTCTCCCTCTCTCCCTCCCTCCCTCTCTCTCTCATTTTTTTTCGGAAGCTCTGACCAACACTTCGCCTTCCTACTTATATCCTTCCTTCTCTCCTTCCCCTCTCCCTTTGCCCCACTCTCTTCTTCTCACTTAGCCCGCTGACCCCTCTTTCCGAGGGTCCGGCGCTCTCAGAGTCACCCAAACCCAAGAATCTATCCCTGACCAAAGCCAAGAGTGGGCGGAGGCTGTGATGACCTTGGAAATGCTGGTCTCGAAACCACACAGCCCTTCTAAGAGGGGCTACCAGAGAAACAAAGGTGAGGAGAGAGCAGCAAGAAGGAACAGCTCTTCATTCCTCCGGTCTCCCTCTGTCAATGTGAGGTCTAGAGCTCTGTACCCCGCAGCCGGACAAAGCCTTTGGGAAAGGGGACTTGGGGATCATTTCCACTTTCAGCTCTCGTCACTTGTTGCCTGCGGCCAGAGTCTGCTTCCCGCTTCTCTTGCCTTCAGGCTCTGAGAAGAGTGGATTCCGCCACCTTTCCCGCGAGAGGAACTGTGGGACCACAGCTTCCTCTCGCGATGCCTTCCTGGCCTTCAAGTTCCACCGTCTTGGGCGGGGGAGTGGCCCGTGGCGTGGGTAGGGGGTGACCCTTCAGTTCTGGCCCAGTCAACTGTGGTATATGGGCTGGGGCTTGTTCTTTGCGTTTGCCGACCGGCTAGGGCCGCTGACCTGGACCCCAGCTTTGGTCTTGCCGAAAATGCCAGTCTAAGTACTTGGGCCTCTCTGGTAGCCATAGAAAGGTAGCCAAAGCAGAGAAAAGCTTATATTTGTAAGAGAAGTTTTAAGGATTGATTAGAAGACCTGTATCCCTAGCAGAGGTGAGAAATTTGGACAGATTACAAGGAACTCTGACTCAAGGTTGATTGAGCTGGCCCATCTATCCCCAGAAGCAAGGACTAATCTAATACACTTCCTGATTAGTAAATAAGCTTTCATTTTATTTTTTAATTTTAAAAATAATTAACTTATTTATAATGGTTGGCAGGTTCTTTTAGACTTTCTTTGTCTAATGCATTGTTCCCTCTCATGGAGCATTTTAGCGAGGGATTAACTTCCACAACAATTTCCCTAGGCTTTGACAAATGCAGGTCTTTCTGCTCCTCCAGTCGGTGGAGCTTAAGCAGCTCTACGAAATAGATGCAAAGCTGGCATTTAAAAAAAAATGTTGAAGGAGAGCATTTGATAGCCAAATACCTTCTGCTCTGGAAACCAAGGGTTTTCACAGCAGTCAGTATTGAGCCTAGAAGTTCAGGATTTGTCTTCTTTCCTGGCTTCACCCTCTCTCACAACTCTCACTTTCTGGAATTCTCCCATACTCATCCTCTGCCTATAGGCACTTCCTCTCTGATCACTTGCCCTGTTTTCCTTTCCTCCAAGTCTGGTCAGTTTTGTCTCAGTGAGTGGTTTCAGGGCTCCCCAATGGGCAGGTGTCTATTGAATGGTGTAGTTGGTGAACCCACAACGGGCTGGGAAAATAACAAAAACCAAAACCCAAATCCCAAATGTGTGTGTGTGTTGCTCCCTGTGACCCCTTGTCCAGCTGTTTCAGTCAACTCCTGTATCACTCAGGCTGAAGTGCAGGGTAGTCCAGCAACTAAAATATTTTTTTTCCTACTAGAACCTAGGCTGTCTACAACCTACTTACTGTTCAGGATGTTTGTCAAACTCACCATTCATGTTGACTCCCATTAAAATTTGGATTTGCACAAAAATGGATATCTTTAATAAATAAATATGTATGGTTGTGTGTGTGTGTATGTGTGTATACCCTACCTGCATCAAAAGCTTGAATAACAGCAAAAAAAAAACAAGGGTATTCAAGTATTCGAGTTGTTTTAGGCTGTGAACATTTTTGAAGCCTGGTGAAGCCAGTGAATTAATAGTCCTGTGTGTGTTGCCCACACTCATAATAGAAGAAATTGATAACTTTCTATTAGAAGGTGGTGAAAATAAGGGTGCAGTTTTTTTTTTTCTGTTCATTTGCAGACCCCCTGAATTCTAAGCATTAACTCTGTGGACTCTAGGAATACAAAGCAGAAACTAGTACACTAAATACCCTCTCTTACTAACTCTACCCTTGAAAAGCTTTGAACATGTGTATGGCTTTTTGTGCCAATAGCAAATGTGCAGATACATCTGATTCAGCCAAATTCACTGACAGTTACCTGGCCCCATGGAGCTCCCTCCCAGATGCAGCTTTCTCTTGAAAATATCCTAAGGTTGCCTGAGCCTTTCAAGTTCACATCTTGGTTGGCTAAACATAGTTAGGAGACCAGGCATTCTCCCACAGGGACATTTCCTCAGGGAGTGAGGTAGAGAGAAGATAATCTATTTCACCCACTAATATTTATAGACAGAAAACTCTGGATGATTACATAAGGGTCTTCAAAGCATATCTCTGAAATAAGCACCAAAGCAATATCCAGCTAACCACAGAGGACACGTGAGGAACCAATATCAGAGAGGCATATTTTAGTTTTCAGAGTGATTCCTTTGAATCTTCCAGTGCCCAGGTATCAGGAAGTTTAAGTTTCATTGATTATTGATTGAACAGGTTGAGGAGTAGTGTCCCCTCAGTGGTGGTTAGAATTTGTCTTTCAGAAATTTATTTTACCACACTTACCTCTCCCCACCCCCATATCAAGTGCTTAGCTGGAACATTTTATTCCTAACCATTCTGTGGTATATAGATAGCGTTGATGAGTTCACTTTCCTGCTTGATTTGCAGGGGTTGGGGAGACACATTCTGAAGCCAAGGATCTTCAACAGAGATGAAAGAAGCCATAGAGGCTTGTTTAGAGTAGGTTTTACCAATAGACTCTAAACATTCCTCCAGTGCCCAGAATTATGCCCTAAGCACCCTTGTTGACCCCAGTCAGGTTAATTTAACAGCATAAACTAAACTAATTTTCTAGCCTATCTGTATAGAAATATGACATTTCATGATCCTATCATTAGCAGAGCTCCTCACTTCACTAGCTTAAATGGGGGAAATGTCTGACCTCTGTCCCTTGGAAAGGTAAAAATTGAAGAAAATTTAAGATTCACAACTGGGCTATTTTGCCCATTTTGATCTTTTAAATAATGCTAAGTAATGACTATCCATTACAGGTTATGCCCAGAGCAAGATCCTAGAAGCTGAAGGGTACTGCACAGAGCCTGGCCAAGCACTAGCTTCATTGCTTGGATGTTATGCATCTAGATCAGCAGCCACCTGTTTAATTTTTTACTTGTTTCTGACCAAACTAAGGCAAAAACTCTTCATAGGCTTTTCACAGACAGGCTTCAGGATTCTTGAAGTGAAATGTTATCTTTATTCTTACGGGTGGGGGGAATTAAATAAGTTAAGCCCCAGAAGACTTTCCTATATCCAAGCACAAATTGTACAAAGAATATTTATCTCCTCTGCTATGCAAGTTTGTACTGTTATCATCATCATTAATGGAACTGAGTATGAAAAAAATATATACTTGGATAGAATTTAATTTTCAAACAATGGTTCTGCAAAACATTTTTTAGCAAAAGATTAAAAAACTGTGGCTAAAGGAACTTTCAGAACAGCACTGAAGAAATAAAACAACTAAATTTACACAATAACCACACCTCTCTTGAGGAATTCTGCCATCAAAGCATCCCAAAATAATAGAAGAGAGCTATTTCCTGAGTTGTCATTTAACTTTTGTTAAGAAGATTGTTTTTTCTAGCAACATAGAAACACCTTGGAGGCAACAACCATCAGCTGGTGGTATAGTAGAAATGAGGAAAACTAGACGCCTGGAAGGGAAAACACTCTGCCCTAAATCATATGCTTATTCAAAATGGAATATTAAATTAAATTCTTCACAATGAAGGTATTCCTGACTGAGCAGCTGTCAGTCACTCCCTGTTCAGACACCACATTGTGGGAATGTCGTCGCCACCACATTGCAGAAGGCTGGTGTTGCTGGTAAAGATGATGCATATCATGTAAACCCCATCACCAAGATCAAAGTCTGCTCCTTTCATGAAAGCCAATATATGTCAAACCTCATTCCAATCAAATCATCTGGAAATGAATTCAAGATGAATATGTCATAAAATAATGTGACAGTGGAACTGCAGAAGGTCAGGGGTGGTTGTTTCAATGAGAGAGTCGTCAAATATTAATTCTAGAATGTCCAGATGAGTAGGCACTGACAGGGATTAATTGGCTGCTGGTAGAACCTTGTGTTGCTGATTAGTGTGCAAATGCATCAAACATCAAGGTGTTTTTCTAAGTTTCATTTGAACTCATGAAACACCCCCAAAGTCACAACTTAACATAAGAAAAAGAGAAAACAAAACTTTCTATTAAAAAAACTAAAACGAAAAACTTCAGCAAACCAATATTTGAAAGAAAATTTTAACTTACTTGATTCTTTTAGGGCATTTCGATAAAGCCGTAAACGTTTCCTCATCACCAAGGAAGTCTTGTATCTCATTTTCTGACACTGAACCTGTTAGGGAATAAAAAAGGGGCAGTTGCTAGTTAAATAATTTCATACATATTTGTATGACAAGATTGTGTGGCCTGAATGTATGAGCAAAAGAAAGCATTGGTTTGAAGAGTCCTTCAGTCTTTCTTTCAAATTTGGAAGTGAAAGAAAAGAACTCTGTTTATAACTACCTATATTTATTACAAAAAATATTAAAATCATCATTTATCAAATAGATTTTTACCTGAAACTTATTTGTTGATATCCCTTGCAGGTAGAAGTAAGCACTCTTTTAGTTAGTCAGAGTTCAAACACCACCAACTTCTAGAATTTGAATTTATTGTAAGAGAAACCCCCATTATTTTCTTTACATTTATTTTGAGTTTAGTGAAATGTAATAGGAGTCTTCTGGGGGTTTAGCAGGTTAAAAAGGAGTTATAACTGTTGGAACTGAGAGGAGGGGATTTTATTTGCAGATTTGTAGATCCTGTTCTGCTCTGGTGGTGTGGAATCCCTCACATGGCTTCCTCCTTTCAGGCCTATTTGAAAGTCATCATTAGTTGGTTTTTCAAAGTCAATATAAAATTCACAAGACTTTAGAGGAAAAAAAGAATCATTTATATCATCTGGTCCTGGCTGTCACATTTCTTATTTTAGAAGGTCTGAAATAACTTGCCCTACCCCCCAATATTCGCATTCCTTATCAGATTCACTTTGTGGATAGAGCTACCAAGCCTTTGGCCATCTCAAAGCTGGAAACCCACCCTGGGGACCTTTGCAACTGTCAGGCGAGGCTAAAGGCAGTTGAGCAGCCAAACAGGGATGATCTGCCCCAGCCCCAGCCCTCAATCTGGCCTAGAAAGACAAACATTCATTGAAAAGGTCTCAGGCTGGACAAACACAGTAAGCCCTCTGTCAATGAGGAAGCCTTCCTGCCTTGACACTCCAACCCACATAACAAGCAATTGTTTAACTTGTTGAACCACAGGGCAAATCGAGTGGGGCTCTGCTATCTCAAAAGCTTTCTAGTTCTATGTGTTTAAAGATCTCTTTCTCTCTTCCTCAAACCCCAACCTGGGTTTAAACTAGCTTCGGTGTTTTTACTCTTCCCTCTACCTTCTTTTGTAGGTTCAAGCCTAAGGAGTGTATGGGTGGGGTAGACTCACCTTTTCCCAGAGGGCTTTATTTATTTTCAATTCTTTCTAACCAAAATGCATCCATCCCCAAAGGTAATACATTTCTTTCTGCACAAATCTGGATATGGATATAAAGGAGGTCCAACTTTGCATTAATAAAGCAGGATAGAATGCTGGGCTTCCTTGTTCTAAAATTTCCTCATGGCAGAATGTCTGGCACAGAAAAATTCTGGTTGGTCAGAACTAATAAAACTTACTTTTTTGCTTCAGAGACAAATGGGTGTAAATTTCCCAGAAGAACTCTGTCCACCCATAGTGCTGCTCCAGCCCTCCCTTTAAGAGGCCTGGGTCACTTCTACCCCCATTTCCTGACAGTCTTTTGTGAATTACATACCCACGAGCATGCAAACAAGTGTTGCAGTCTGGACTTCAGGTATGCTACTGGAAACTTAAACTGCTCTCTGTAGTAGCTCCATCACCAGCCAGTACAGAGAAACCAGGGCAAATATCTTCTTTGGTTCAGATTCTGACCACACTTAGTAAACTAGTCATCTCACTGAAGGAGGGGTAAAAGAATTTAGGAGCAATCCCTTTGTCCCTGGACCTGAGATTCCCACCAATCCAAGGATTTAAAAGTCCTGAAAATGCATAGCTTGATTTTCCTCAAAAGATTGCTTCTGACCTGTCTCCTTATACCAGCCCTGCCAGTGACTCACCAGTCAGGAGCACAACCTGGAGAATTGTTGGACTTTGCCTGCATTCCCACACCTGGAGAAGAAAAGGTGCCAGCCAGCCCTAGTAATTGATCATGCTGAGGGAGAACCCAGAAGGGTCACTGGTGGGTACATGCAAAAGGCACCACTTTTCTTTGGGGGAACATCCTGATTGCATGTCGTGAGTTCACCCCAGTCTGTGCAGGCCTGCTTAAGGTCAGAGGTCACCTGCAGCCTGCTTCCCAAGCTAAAAGCCCTAGTCCCAAAGCCTTCAACCAGCTCCACACTGATTAATCCGAAGGCTGCAGGCAAAGACATGCTTGCCTCTCCGTTACAGTTCAGCAAGGGTGCAGAACAAGAGCCCTGCGAATTCTCTGAAAGCTCCCAAATCAAAGCCAAAAAGGCTCCCCACTTATCCCCACAGGGCACCTCCCTGGTTCCCCTCCATTGGGCTCTCAAATACCAGGAAGTTGCGCTGGGAGGCTGGGTTGTGCGACGGCTTTTTCTCAGTCTTCTCTTCCCTAGAGGAAAGAGCCTGGGTTTCCCTAGTTCCGGCCTCCATACGCCCAGAGTATAGTCTGCTTTAGTGAGTCCCCTGAAGGATCAGCATAGATATTTAACCGTCTCTTTCAAACATCCCCCTCAATCTGCCATCGTCTAGATAGAGGAAGAAAAGTGTGGCTGTGCGGCTGTCGGAAAGCAGGGAGACAGATGACCTTGGAAACCCAAAGAGGGTTTTCTGAAGATGGTGGCAGCCAAAGTGCAGCCTTCCAATTCTCCCTCTCCATTCCTAAGATCTTGCTGGCTCCCAGCTGTCCCACGGACCATTCATCAACTCCAAACTTTACAGTCAAGCCTTTGAGGCAGTCCTAGCTTTCTTTCACAGCCTGACTCTGTTCCTGCCTCTCTTGCTCCTAATTTCCAGTGTCCCTAAGGTACACTAGGGTAGTGCCTAGAATCCTGGGTGGCTACGGCCTGCTCCCCAGAGAGCTAATTGTAGCCCTCGGTCGCACTCGAGAGAAAGAAAGCCAAGTCCGAAACCCATGGCGGGCGGCGAGCAGAGAGCAGATCCCAGCAGTCTGTGTCCTGAGGCAGGACCAGGATGTGCGAGGGCGAGGATCCTAGCCCCGCGGCTGACTCAGCCAGCATCCGCCGTCAAGTTTGGGGGGAACAAGTTCCGTCAACTTGCTGCCACCCAGGCTAACTTGGCTCCTTGACCCTGGGGAAGAGAAGCCGAGTCCCTCCCTGCCCTACTCGTGCGGGTAGAGCAAAGAAGCTGCCTCCCGGCGCGGGCCCGCTCTTTCCGCGCGAGGAAAGCTCAGGGTCACGACTCCCCTTCTTGTGCCCACGATGGGACAACCAGGCAATTTACAAGGTGGGGAGGTAGGTAGGGCGGGAGGGCAACATGCTGCTTTTGGTTCCCGTGCCACTGGGAACTCCATTCATTCCCCTTGTCCCCCTCCTCCTCCCGCCGCCTTTCCTGGGAAGAAGGAATGAACTCCTCCAGCTCTGCCCCTTCGGCGGAAAGGCCCCCTCCTCCCCTCACTGTCAGTGGGGTGGGGCTTATACCCACGATTGGGGGGCTAAAGAAGGAGGGGATTGGGGGAGAAAGTCTAGCTGGTCCTCTTTCCCCAGCGGGGTTTGGGTGCCAATAACCCTTCTCCACTGCCCCCTCCCCCATAAGAGCACTTGCTACCAAACTACTGGGAGTACAGGTCCCTTCGGTCTGCCCCCTGGACTCACACACTTACCCCTCTCCACCTGTTGCTGGGATCGCCTCATTTCTGCACATCACTTTGGGGTGGCTTAGGGGGGACCACAAACCCCTCCATGCCTCTCTTTTGTGGTTCCAGCGAGGCGGCCATCCTTCATTTCTCCTTTTCCAGTTTTCAGGAAGCAGTTAGGGAATGTATGATGAAGCAGAAATGAGCCGTCAGGATGATATTTTAATGGCTTATATGTCACGTTGGTGCATGTGGCTTTGAACTGGAGCCGTTCGCGTTTCCTGCAGAGAGCGCCGCAAATCCCACTTGATAACTTCTACAATCCACAACTTTCCCCCCCTTCACCATCACCACATTCACTCTTATCCTGTGTATTTGGATGCGTTTCCTAAAAACAGTGTCTTGTCAACGTCCCCCTTGGATTTTCCACGGACTGGAGAGGAGAAGACTGACTTTTCTTTTTTAAGCAATTATTTTCCCTCTCCCCCCTCCCAATGGTTACCCTTCCCCCTCATGTCCCCTCCCTCGATTTTTTGAAAGACAGGCGAGGTGGGTTCAATATTTGTTCTCTCTAGTGAGGGCAGTGCAGCCTCTAGAGAAAACTTCTTGCAGATAAGGTTTTTACAACTGCACTGGAGGGAGGAAACAGCCTCCCCTTGCAGGCAGCAGAAAACACTTTGTTCAAAAAAGATATATTGAGCCACTCAAAGTGTATAATGTTATTTATTTATTGTTGTTGTTGTTGTTAAACCACTGCTCAAGTGCCAGCCTTTGCCTTCCATTCTCAATCTTTGTGATTCTCAATCTCTAAATTGGTGAGGAATGCTGGGCGGCTGCGCTCAGTCCTGCTGTAGGGGATACAATATATATTTTCTCAAATTTTTATTTTCCATCACAAGTGCAAATGCTCGGTCAGGTTTCTTCAGACATTGGGAAACCATCCCAGATACACAAGTGGAGTTTTGAGCAGGGACAGCCCAAGGGAAAGGGGAGCTCAGCTCACCAACCCCGAGCGAGAATCTAGCCGATGAAAAGATTAGAAAAGCAAGAAAATGAAGAGCGGCCAACGCCGCTCCTGCCTTCCCTGCCTTGCAGCTAAGGCGGGAAACTGGGCAAAACATATTCATTTTCATTTTCCTCCCTCCCCGGCGCTGGTGAGTTTCCTAACGGAGCGCTCCTGAAAGGATGAGCTGAGGTTTCTTTGTCTGAGAAAAGAGTTTAGGGCTCTGATTCAGCTGCAAATAAGCCAAATGAAGTTAGAAACAAAGGGCAAATTGAAAGATTCCGACTCTTGGCTTTTTGTGTTTTCCTTACTAGAAAATAATTAGACCTAATGAATATGCAGACGCTTGAGCCCAGGCTGCAGGATTTTAAACAGAGCTTCGGAAAAATGCAACCTTCTCCAACCCGCCCCCCCCCCGATTCTTGTGCATTTTTGAAATGCATAAATGTTATTCGCCTTAATTGATTGAGTCACAGGGATTTTTTTTCCTGCTTTTAAGTGCCATACTCCTCTACCTTTCAACAATCATTTTAATATATGGTCAATGGCTCTTTGTGGACGGGACAAAAAGCAACTACGCACAGTTGTTGAATAGACTTTGCGCTGGGCAAAGACAGGTTAATCGAGGGCCGCATCACGAAAACAAGCGAGTGTTGTATGTTTGCACTGAATCCAAATGTCTGCATTTTCCTAACTAAATCAAAGGGAGTGTTATTTCTTTTTCTGCTCACTCATCTGAAGGTAAGTAAATTTTCTCTGGCGATCAAAAGCCTGGTCGGCAACAAAGACCGCGCCCGCTTTTTCCACCGTCCTGGTGTGGCGAGTTGCGGAATTTCAATAACTGTGACAAGGGTGACTGATTTGTGAACTAGAAAAGGTTTGAATGTCACAAAATTTACATTGGTTCTATCTATCGGGGATTTAAATACCAAAAAAAGTATTCGAGGATTTCTAGGAAGCTTTGGACAGTCCGGAAAAACAATGGCACGTTGGGAAATTTACAGTTTTACCTGAATGAAGAGGCCCTGGTTCGGAACAGGAGTTCAGAAGCAGGGGGTTAGAGGAGCAGACGAAGGAGACGAGGGGAAAAGGGAGAAAAGAGAAGAATGACCCAGAAGATGAAACACAAAAAAGAGGCAACAATATTTCCAATCTGCTACTTAAAAAAGCCCCAAACTTTAATGACCAGGAAAGGTAAGAGCTCTCATCCACCTATGCTTATGTGAAGAAGAGGATCCAGAAAACCTGATGATTTGATAAAAGGAAGAAAATCGAGGCAACCGGTTATCCAGAGAAATCACATTTCTTGTAAAAAGAGAATGAGTGTCCGTGTGCTCCCGAGATCTTAAATTATAAACAGGAGGGGGAAGAGGCAAGAGGGAAGCAAACTTCAAAAGGAGCAAATAACAAAAGCCTCCTTTGCTGCCATTGAAAGGGGCGGGGGGGAAGACGAGGAAAGAAAGAAAAGTTGCTGAATCGGGACATTCTGGAAGTGCCTTAGCTGTGTTTACCAGTCCCATCCCCGCCTCTTGGTCTCAGAGACTCCCAAAGTCGCTAATCGCTCAGCTAAGAGCAGGTCTGAAGAAAGACAAGATAGAGAAAGAGGGGAAGAGAGGTAAGTTAGATGATACAGACAGAAAGGGAGAAGGAAAGGGATAAGGAAAGAGAAAATGTTTATAATGCGAGAAGAAAAAGGAATCGTGGCAATTTTTTTTTTTCCATGAGAAGAGGGAAAATTTTTGGCTAAAAAAGTTGCTACTCCTGGCAGCCGGGTTTGTCAAAAGGGGATGTCAAGCGCTTTACAATACCTGGGATTGATGAGGCGGGCGGGCCAATGAACGGAGCGCGGTGCCTCCGCGCGCCCTCCGTTGGCGCGGCGGCCGCGGGCGGGGGGAGTGGAAAAGCACCAATGGGCTCCCGCGTCAGCAGCACGTGACACCTCCCCCTGCTCCCATTCATCAAGCGGGGGGGGGACGGTGTCGTCCTTTCAATTCATTTATCTGCAGGAATGATTGCTGCTATCAGTCTCGCGCTCACCGCCCGGCTGAGGAGGTGAAAGTTTCTCCCCAGGAAGATAAACCGCAAAAGACAATATTGTGCATGATCTGCGCCTTTTCTTTGGCTTTTCTTTCTTTCTTTTTCCTCCCCCCCCCTTTTCATCATCATCATCATCATCATCATCATCATCATTTTATATATATATATATATTTTTTTTTTTTTTGCAAAAAGCAGAGGGGGAAAAAAGGAGAGCGAAGGAGCGAGGAGGCGAGCCTGAGAGAAAAGAGAGAGAGAGAAAAGAAAGGGCGAGGGTCTAGTGGCGAAGTGAGGAGGGGCGAACGGCGCGAGGCGGAGAGAGAGCGAGCAGTCGCGGCTCCGGTGCTCACATTTTTCTATGCTACAAATCCGGCAGGAAGTTTTTTTTGGGGGTTGAGATGCTTCATGCCTTTTCCTGGGCAGCCTTGACACAGGGTCCTCTCTGCAGAGACTGAGCGGCGAGAAAGTGCGAGCCGGGCGGCGGGGTTTGCTCCGCCGGCGCCGGAGCCCGCCTTGCTCCGGGCCCGCAGCCGTCCGGCTTCTGCGCGCTTGGCCAAGCGGGCTCCCCGGCGCGCGGCGCCTCAGCCTGCGGTCTAGGACTTCGCGAGGTGGGTCGACTCCTCCTCCCTCCTCTTCTTCTTCCTCCTCTCTTTCCGCCTCCCATACCTCCTCCACCTCCTCCTCCTGGTTTTCCCTCCTCGGCGGGCGAGGGTGGGGGGGGCGGGGGAGGCCGGGGCTTGCCCCGCGCAGCCACGATGCTCCTGGATGCCGGCCCCCAGTATCCCGCGATCGGCGTGACCACCTTTGGCGCGTCCCGCCACCACTCGGCAGGCGACGTGTCCGAGCGCGACGTGGGCCTGGGCATCAACCCGTTTGCCGACGGCATGGGCGCCTTCAAGCTCAACCCCAGCTCGCATGAGCTAGCTTCCGCCGGCCAGACGGCCTTCACGTCGCAGGCCCCTGGCTACGCGGCCGCCGCTGCCCTTGGCCATCACCACCACCCTGGCCACGTCGGCTCCTATTCCAGCGCTGCCTTCAACTCTACGCGGGACTTTCTGTTCCGCAACCGGGGCTTTGGCGACGCGGCGGCAGCAGCCAGCGCGCAGCACAGCTTGTTCGCTGCTTCCGCTGGGGGCTTCGGGGGCCCACACGGCCACACGGACGCCGCGGGTCACCTCCTCTTCCCAGGCCTTCACGAGCAGGCGGCGGGCCACGCGTCGCCCAACGTGGTCAACGGGCAGATGAGGCTTGGCTTCTCGGGGGACATGTACCCGCGGCCCGAGCAGTATGGCCAGGTAACCAGCCCGCGTTCAGAGCACTATGCCGCGCCGCAGCTGCACGGCTACGGGCCCATGAACGTGAACATGGCCGCGCATCACGGCGCCGGAGCCTTTTTCCGCTACATGCGCCAACCCATCAAGCAGGAGCTTATCTGCAAGTGGATCGAACCCGAGCAGCTGGCTAACCCAAAAAAGTCGTGCAACAAAACTTTCAGCACCATGCACGAGCTGGTCACGCACGTCACCGTGGAGCACGTCGGCGGACCTGAGCAGAGTAATCACATCTGCTTCTGGGAGGAGTGTCCGCGCGAGGGCAAGCCCTTCAAAGCCAAATACAAACTGGTCAACCACATCCGCGTGCATACGGGCGAGAAGCCCTTCCCCTGCCCCTTTCCTGGGTGCGGCAAGGTCTTCGCGCGTTCCGAGAACTTAAAGATCCACAAAAGGACGCACACAGGTACGGAAATCTCTGTCCTTGACACTCACGCCTATGTCCCCTTGCCCCATTGTGGGCCTGGGACCCGAAAATCCAAAAGTTGGTGGTCGGGCGCACAAACGGGGCCTCGGTTGGTCTGGGCGTCAGGTTCCACAGGCAGGCAGCGAAAGTGTACACTGGTTTTTAGTTTGAGGCTTGAAATTAAGAAGACGTAAAGAAAGGATTGGATGGGAAGGATAGGGATATAGATTTTGAAATGAAGAATACAAATGGCCGGGAGAGCACAGACAAACCCGGCTTTACAGAGTCCTTGGTGAGCGAGAAGCCGGGAGAGGTGGCGGGATCCCAGCAACCGCGGAGGTTCGGGCCGCTCCAGCTGCAGATAGATCTAAATCTAAACGTTCGCTTCGGGCCAACATGCCTCTCTACGCACCCTAGTAAGGACTTTCCAGAAGGAAGGAACTAAGGAAATTGGAGGAGATCAAATGAAGGGGCATAGAAAGAAACAAAAACAGAAAGACGGAAAGGTGGTAGGGAGTGGTGAAAGTCCGGCCTGAGGAGGCTTTTAGAGGCTTATGCATATTCAAATAGCCCAATTTTAGTAGTGACCTGTTCGTGAGTAGGCTTGAGTCGGGAGAGCCGGTGGAAGGCAGTCTTTTTTGTTAGAGTCTATGAGATGGATTTCAAAACACCAATTCCTCTGCGTTGGCCTTTAAAAATAAAGAGACCAGTCGGAAACAGTTAAAAGAAAAGTTGGCGGCGAGCTCAGGTTTGTAGTTTGAGTGGGGCAGGCCATTCTGGGCCTCTTGCTCCAAAAATACCGGGAATCCGGTCTGCTTCCCTATTCTGGCTTGTCCGGGTGATTCCTGAGAACTGCATTTGGAATTTACGGTTTAACCCGCAGTCAGAGAAAAATTTGCGGCGCGGTACTTTCGGCCCAGATTACGTTATAAAATGTGAGTGACTGTATTTGTGGGGTGGGGGGTGAGGATGGGGGGATGAGGATGGGGGGTGTAGGAAGTGACAAGAAGGGTGCGGAGTGTCGGGGAGGGGAGGGGGAGGTGAAAGAGCAAAACAGCAGGAGAATCAGCCCGGAATGTGAAAATTAGAAACCAAGAACTAGGTAGAGCCGCCTGAAGTCGTCTGAATAGCCCCGGGCAGAAAAACCTGAATCCAGACCCGCCACAACTCTGGGATCTAAAAATTACAACAACAACAACAACAACAACACCAACAACAACAACGATAATAATAATAATAACAATAATAATAGTAATAATAAATCTGTATCTAATTGGAGCAAGAGTTAAAATAATTCAGATAGTTATATAGCCATTGCGTATACGTAACTTCATTGAAGACCGGGTTTTTGAGCTTTCCAAGTGCTAAACCTGGACCGCTGACTTTGTTTGTTTTTATTTTCCCATTTGTTTGCATTAAAAAAAAAATAACAGCGGCAGGATTTGTTCTTATCAGATTTCTCTCTTTATTCCCTTTCACGCCAGGGGAGAAGCCCTTCAAGTGCGAGTTCGAGGGCTGCGACCGACGCTTTGCCAATAGTAGCGACCGAAAGAAGCATATGCACGTGCACACGAGTGACAAGCCCTATCTTTGCAAGATGTGCGACAAGTCCTACACGCACCCCAGCTCCCTGCGCAAACACATGAAGGTAATCGTCGCGCTCCCGCCGCCCACCTTCGAGCCAGGAGTCCGCTCTACTCTTTGGCCCGGGTCTCGTGACGAGTGGCGGGGCAGTCGGCTGAAAGGCAAAGGTTTCCCTTTGTTGAGTGGGGCCGAATACAGAGGGCGGGGGCTGGAAAAGGGGCTGGGGGCTCCCAGACCACTCTAAATCTACTACTTAATAATAAAAGTAAAAAAAAGTTAATACTCCAGCAGAGGCCGCGACTAAATTTGACCCAGATAGGGAGCGAGGGCTGCTCTTAGCTGGGTAATGCTGCCGAAGCTGCCTCCATTGTAGCAGGCAGCGTTAGCATAAGCGTCGGGGGCCTGCATGTAGACCTGAGCAAGCAAAGTTCACCGGCTGCGGGAGGGACCATCTGGGGTTCTAGTTCCATATCCAGTATCCTCTTTCCCGGATCTGTTTTTCTTTTGTGGTCGCGGAGGGCGGGCGCTGTCCCTCGGTGGAGCACTATCTCTGTAGGTCTGAGGCCGGGCAAGAAAGCCGATGTCCCGCTGGTGGGGCTTCTATAAAGGTCAAGGAGATCCAGGGCTCCGGGGAAAGTCGGTGCAAGGCCTTCACTCATCTTAGGCTTCTGCCGCTCCGACTCTATCTCCTTAAAAACGTGACTTTATTTCCGCAGGTCCACGAATCCTCCTCGCAGGGCTCACAGCCTTCGCCTGCTGCCAGCTCTGGCTACGAGTCCTCCACGCCGCCCACCATCGTGTCTCCCTCCACAGACAACCCGACCACCAGCTCCTTGTCGCCCTCCTCCTCCGCGGTCCACCACACAGCCGGCCACAGCGCGCTCTCTTCAAATTTTAATGAATGGTACGTTTAAAATTAGAAACAAAACATGATCGAAACGCCATTTAAGAGACTGAGTACACACACGTATACAAAATATTACTGAAAGAACCCTGCAAATCAAAACAGCTTCCCCCACCCCTCAATCCATATATATTTTTTTGAGGACCGAGTAAGAGAGAGAAAACACCAAACCTTTAAAAATTTCCTCCCTTTTTCTTTTTCTTTCTTTTTCCCTTTTCCCTTTTTTTCTTTATACCCCACCCCTCCTTTTTTTTTTTTTTTTTTTTTTTTTTTTTTTTTTTTTTTTTTTTTTTTTTTTTTTTTTTTTTTTTTTTTTTTTTTTTTTTTTTTTTTTTTTTTTTTTGCCAAGGCTTGGTAGCCAAGGGGCAGGACGGGGAGTGAGGAGAAGGCGGCCACCTGACCAAATGCTGCCAACCCTGAGGGCCAGTTTCTCGCCAGAAACGGAACAGGCTCTCTGGGCTTAGGCTTTTTTTTTTTTTTTCTTTGTATTCTTGTAAATACAGAACTATTAGCTTAAAACTGTACTGTTGAATTCTGTAAATACTTATATCTCGGTTGGAGCGGGCGGGAGGGATCGTGGCGTTGTGGTCTTTGCATTGGGGAGGGGGGAGGGGCGGGGAGGGTGGGTTGGGGAGGGAGTGGGCGGCCGAAAGCCAACTGTTTGTACTGAATGGCAAGAATGTTCTAGTAAATGTGTACCAAAATGTGAATTACTTTGTATAATTACAGTCTCCATGTCGACCTAACAGAATATTATTGGTATTAATGTGCTTTTTTTTCTTTGTATAAAGTGGAAACATTTCGTCCCAAAGTCTAAGTACTTTAGTGCAGTAAAATGTTGTTTCAGTCCTGTCAAGAATTCGTATAGTACGAGCCTGGATCTGCGTGTCAAACTGTTCCATTTGTTTATGTTAAGTGATATTAAAAAAAGATATAAACTATAACTGTCCCGTTGCTTTTGGCAAAAGATACAACCACATAATGTATATAATTCCTAGTTTCCATATTTATCCGCATGTAAAGGGACAGTTTATTCATGTTACAGCTATTCAATATTTATGGCTAGAAGAATTCGTTATGTGTACACTTTAGTTTCCAGAACTGTTTGGTAACCTTTCGTACCTTATTAAAGATTCTTAAATCTCAGTGATTGTGGTAGGAATTTCTTCTTCACTCTCAGCAACCTGCTGCCTTTTCTGACAGCCTTAGTGGTTCTCTGGAAAATCTCTCCAGTCTCCCTTGTCTTCCCTTTCTGTCATCGCAGGTCGTATAAACGTGATAAATGAACGCTACCCTGCTGGCTCTCCGAGAGGGTGTAATTAGTATTTATATCAAAATTTATGAAACAAATTTTAGGCCGCAGTATAATTTAAATGACCTTTGCAGACGTAGAATAACAACCATAAAAATAACAGAAATAGATTGCACTGGCGACATCAATATTAATGTAGGCGAATTGTCAGAAGCTTAGGGCTTGTTCTGCAGCATTGCAAATGAACTTGCAGCAGAGGGTTCTGCTGCCCCCACCCCCAAATTAAATTCCCCAGGCTGAAACCGAGTTACAGATTTACAATATCATATTTTAAATTGCTGTCTTCAATTAAACCATTTATGGCTATAACTAATTTTCAGGATGTCGACGCATGCTTTTCCAGGCCTTCCTTTGTACAAAAGTAAACGTCCATAAAACATTTTACTTATATTTCTTCAAACATGATGCTAATTTAAATTAATTACTTCCTATGATATGTTATTATTGCTATAATTTTGTCACAGTTATTAGTTCTCTCAAAAATACATCTAGGGGAGAGAATTATTTTATGTAATTTTATTATCTTTCTATCTCTTTTATTTATTTCTCATTTACTTAAGAAACTCGTTCCATTGGCTAGCATCGATACAGTAAATTTGTAAATGAAGAGACAATATAAAAATCTAAATTACTTGTGCTTAATGACTGTAGCGGAACGCCTTTTCTCTAAATCAGATTGTCTTTCTTGCAGTTTAATTTGATAGATTTGCTAGCGATCCTGCTCCCTCGAAGTTAGCTTCACTGGTAGAAACGCAAGCCTCTTTGTCTCTGGTTGTAGCTTGCATGATCACTCCATTAAGCAGACAACCTAACTGGAGATCACAAATCAGGGCCTTGGCTGTACATGTAAGGGGTAAATGTGTTGAAGTAGAAGGCAAAAAATGACCTCACTGTGGGCAAGGAGGAATCCAGATCTGCTTCTTTAAAATATACTAAGTGAGTTCAGAAAGTCACAGGCAATATTGGCTTAGAGGAGAAAAACAAGTAGGACAACCCCTCAAAAGAACAAGAATCCCTTAAGATCCTCACATTTATTTTAAAGTGATATTAATTCTTCACAGTATACCACTGACCAATTACAAAATTAAAATCTTAAATTCTCTTTAAAATTATTTGTTGACTTGTCCTTTGATTTCTTGCTATTTGTATTTGTCACTTTTAGTCAACAAAATTTTACTGGCTAAGGAAGAGATTTGGTAAACTTTCTGTAGCACATCAAAAATTGGAAATGTTGGTGTTTAATTTCTTAAAAAACGTTACTGTGATTGTAAGAGTAAATATCTACCTTTCATGAAAA
Source organism: Macroglossus sobrinus (assembly GCA_004027375.1). Classification (NCBI taxonomy): domain Eukaryota; kingdom Metazoa; phylum Chordata; class Mammalia; order Chiroptera; family Pteropodidae; genus Macroglossus; species Macroglossus sobrinus. Next base: position 148,389 of record PVKZ01002954.1, read on the forward strand.
GAGCGCCACCTTGCAAGATTTTACCAGATTTAAGGAAGCCGAACACCTAAGCAAGAATTGCTGCTTGCCCTCCAAATTCCTGAGACCAAAAGCTGTCTCCAAATGGCTTTGGAGGTTTGAAATTGATTAATAGTGTAGAATTTGAAGTGGCTCTAGAAATTAGATCAAAAATTAACAAAAACAGAAGAATAAAGATAGCTCATCTCTCTAGGAAAAATAAACACCTCAATTAATAATCCTTCCCTTTCTCATTAGAGATCAGAAAGTCTGAGAGCCTGATATGAGTATAATGACAATGATGATAACAACAACAACAGTACTTTTCTAACTTTGTTAGTGTATTTAGAAAGATAGTAAATTAATGCATTTTTATAAATGCAGTTTTGAATTCAAACTTGGAAATATAAACATCTCATTATTTGTTATATACCTGGTGCCTTTTTTACTTTAATATCATAGCATAATTATTAAATATCATACTATGAGATATGATTTAAGTAGGGTATTTTAAAGATAAATTGTAAGGGTAAATATTTACTTCAAAACTACTTTTTATTTTAACTATATACTTTTTAGACTTTGAAGGCCAAATAAACATTTGAGGAGTACTATGTGTTTGTTTGTGAATAACCTTACTCACAGAAAAGGAACTTTTATAGTAGAAGCCAATATTTATGCCAATCTTCTTTATGCATTCTCTTTTCTAACACCCACCACAAAGGAAAAGTCATTAATGATGTAGGTCATCTAAAATAATGGTTCAAACTTCAATGTAGTCTATTATTTTTCCTAGTACCTTTAATGTCTGCTTCTTGAGATATATTCTTCATACTTTTCTTCATGGGCTATTAGGTTCTGAAACACATGAATGTGAACAGCAAAATATATTGTTAGACCCTATTTAGCAGGAGCTGAAGATGCTGCAAATGACTGGTTTTCATGTGTAGCTGTGGATTCTGATTTAGGCAGAAAGCCATCCTGGTTCATATTTTGACTGCATTGTATTCTGGATACTGTCAAATGATTAGAATAGCTAACAAGTTATTAAAAAGTTATATTGTGTCAACAAAAAATGCCTGAGTACAAGCAATCATATTTGAGAAATGAAGAGAAATGAATTGTGGTGTGTGTGTACATTTATAGAGTAAGCACATAAATATACAAGCATCATTTATATGGGGGCTAAGTAATTTTCAAACATTTCAGATCCTTTGTTTTCTTCTTCAAAAGCTACCCCCAACTGCTATAAGCATTTGCAGCTGATGATTTTGATTTTTTAAAGTCAAGCATTCAAGTTAACCTTTAAGAAGCAAACCACCTCCAAAAGAAAGATGTAACCTTTCAATTGCCCCATATGCTTATCATTTTTTTTTTTTTTTTGCTTTAACTGACAATGAAAATAGCACTAACCTTCTTTGCTGATGGGCCTGGCATTTAGATGTTTTTATTTGTTGACTGTGAAATTTTCTCAGAATTTTTAAAGGCTGCCAACAGAGCTATACTCCCCAAATACCTCACCCAGCCCAGAAACCCTCCACACTTTCTTTTTTGGAGGCCAAGATATAATCAGTGGCCTGGAGCTCTTGTGAATCAGTGCTGGTAGAGTTGATACCTGAGCATCCTGGTTTCTAGGAAGCAGCTTAGAGAAGGCCCTGGCCTTTATAGAGCAGCATCAGCTCATGGTTTGAGAAACTGTATGTTTTCTGGCAAACTAAAAATGAAGACACTGAGCTTGTGCCTTTGATTATTTGTGAACTAGATATGAAGCCATCGGATTTTAGACATTTCCAAGTTACATTTCTTTCTTTTTTTTTTCAACTTGAAATGCTGATTACAAATTTATCTCCTCTCTAGGTACAGAATTCTCACTTCCTCTTAACCTCGAGTATAGATCTTAGAACTATGTGTTCATATCAGGAAAACAAAAAGTGTTTCCATACAATTGGTCACATCTGATATCACTCTCTGGTTTTAAAAATCTTGAATGTAGAGTAGCAATGGAAAGATTATCCCTCGTATGCTAGTCAAACCACCAAGGATTCATATTATTCATGGTGTTCTTTTTCAGCTTTCTGTCATTCCATTTATCATCAGTAATATGTACCCACTTTAAGTGGTTAGGTATAGAGAGTAAGACTTTATGGGGTAGCTATACAGTAGTCTATTTTTTAAAATGATATTTATTAGTTTGAGACAATAAATCAAAATGTTAACTTTTTCTAACACATCACATGTGAGAGCCTTTTCCTCAAAGTGTATGAGGAAATACATAATGACATAACATACACAAAAATATGAGCAATATTCTCCATTAATCTGTTCAAGGCTAGTTTGCTCCAAAGGCTTTCCTCAGCAAGAGGAAACAGGATCAGTCTATACAAGGGGCTATTTTTATCATACATGTTGAATTTTGGCATTAGTTCCTAAGGTATATTCCCACTTGAGAGCAAAGAAATAAAATAATATGACGTTTCCAATTAACGCTATACTGGAAATGGGTTTTTCAAGAATAAATCAAATTTAGCAATCTAATATGAAAATGAAATTGGCATTGAAGATATTAGAGACGACTGTCAACAATGTTTTGGCTGCCTCAGATTGTTTGCCGGGCATCTCTTTAAGCGCATGCTGGAGAATTCACAGGCTGTGAAACATTCACAGTGATATTTTCAAGTAGAGCGTACACGAGAATCAACTATTAAGCTTGGGTATAAACATATGCGGGTAGTATCTTAAAACACACAAGTTCAAAGGCAAGCGACCTTAAACTTAAAAAATATATATTATCATGCAGCTGTCCTTCGTGTAACAATTCCCATTAGCTATAGAAAAAATAAGGATGTAAAAAAGGCGAGAGAAGCACACCTCCTGATTCCTGTTAAAAATGTTTATCCAGGAAAATCCTAGCCTCTGGCAAAGAAAACTGAAAGTTGTGGAGGAAGGTAAAACCACAAGAAAGTATAGGAGTGGGTGAGTCTGTTCGTCAAGGGAGATTTTTGTCCTGAAGAATTCCGTGAAAATATATAAACTCGAGATCTGGGGGTGGGTGTGAGTAGAAGAGTAATACTTCTCCATATCACTTCCACAGAAGCCCGGTGGTCCGCTTTTGGGGGCTAGTTGCGTCACCCTGCAGCCCAGCGGGGGCACTATGCAAGTCTGCTGCCGCTGAGGCTGCAGCTGGAGGGCAGCACGCATGCGCGGTCCGCGATTCGTGCCTCCACGTGCTGATGAATATGCAGAGTAGCCTCCGCCTACGCGGGCTACAGAGGAAACTGCTCAGCGCCTCTGGCCTGTGAAAGCCGCTAGCCTTGATGCCAAAATAGTGCAGCGAAGAAGCTGCACGTATTTGTTTTCAAACCGCCCTGGCTGAAGTAAGTTCACAAAGCCAGGCAGAGAGTAGGCTGAAACAATTTGCGGCCCCGCCACCTGAACCACAAGCGGAGAAGGCTGATAGTCTCCCCTATCCCAAGGGCCGCGGACTGCGAGGTGGCCGAGCGTCAGTGGACCACGAGCCATGCTATACTGAAAATTTCTCCTCCTCCTGTTTCTTCCAAGTAGGGAACTGGCACCGTACCCTGGCTGTTTTCGAATCCCTTAGTACCCTGGAAAAGACATCCTCGCCCACTCACTTGGCACCTAGACATAGCCCAAGCCTGAGGTGTGTGTAGGGGTTGGGACACTAAGTGTTTTGCTAGCGTTCACCCTCTTCCTTTGCACAGATCCAGTCCTGAGTGTCAGCCTGTGTTCTCGTTCTCTCTCTCTCTCTCTCTCTCTCTCTCTCTCTCTCATAATCTATCATCTATCTACCTACCTGATTTCTTTCTTTTTTTCTTTCTTCTCTCCCAGTTCCTCTTTCTCTGTCTGGCTGTGCCCCAGCCCCTCTCGCCCCATTTGGGAGACTAGGAGTTGCTTCTCTTGGGTTTTCATTTGACCCTTCCTAAATAATACTTGTCAGCTAGCATGCTTAGGAGATGGGATTAATTCTGTTAAGCTCAAACGTGCTTACCTGGTGCAAACATGATGACTGGTGGAATAATTGACCTGGCTTAGAGACCTGGAAAGTATAGGGTTTGGCCGAATTGAGGTGCGAGCTATTGCTTTCCTCTTCTGGTAACATTCCTGGGGGTTCTGCACATTGCAAGATATTTTGTGGCCAACATACTGTCATTTGCAGAGCAAATGCATAACCTGTCTGGTGTAGTGATCAACACTTGTAAACAAAGGGGAGGGGTAAGGGAGGATTCTTAAGTTATTCTATCCTCAGACTGACATTTGTAGTTTTGCCTTTGGGGATTTTAGTCAAAATCCTAAGTAACAGCCAACAGATTTTACTCTTCCTCTGGATATTACTTTCAATTGAACAGGTAGACCACTTCCATGGTGCCCACTCTCTTGCTTTCCTCATTCTCAACAGGAGAAGCCATATGTCACTGCCCAGTTCGCACTGCTGTCTAACCCAGGGCCAGGTTTAGTCCTGCCAGTTCCGGGGCCGTGCATAGCAGCATTTGGCCTGACAGCCACCACTCACCCAGTCTTCAGCTTTGAACCTGAGAGTGAGGCAGAGGGGTTCCAGAAATGAGCTTGCCAGGACAAAGCCTTTCCTCCTACCCAGCATCCAAGTCTTGGAGCTCAATAACACGAGGATGACCCAAGAAGATCCAGCGTGACTTGGGCACATGGAGGCCTGGCAGAAGCTCCTCACTCCCACTCCGGCAGATTGGGCAGAAAGGGGCCAGAGCACAAGAGTCCTTTTGTGTAAAACCCCCGGAAGCCGGAGCGCTATAGTCTGGTCAAGAGCCCAGAGTCCCTGGATCCAAAGGAATGCCACAAGGGCCACCCAAAATAAAATCCCTTCCATTTTGGTCCTTTTGTGTTTGAATATTTTGGGGGTGGGAAGCAAGCTAGACTATCGGCTCCACGCTAGTGACGAAGACCAGAGTCGGGCTGGCTGGAAAGAACAAACCTAGTGTGGGTTCCTGCGTTCTTCCTCGAAAGGCTAAGGTCCCCAAGAACCCTTTTCATTTGGCGAGGGGCTTGAGGGAAGGGAGGGGCGGAGGCGGGAGCAGGTCCTGGTCTGCAAGCCAGTGGTCTGGGCGTGTGGACTTTTTGGCTGCTCGGCTTGGCCGCCAGGGTCCTTGCAGGCAAAGTTGCCCTTTTCCGAGCCAGAGAGTGGGGACGCCCCTTACCCTTTTCTCCCATCCCCACCCCCAGCGCCCCTGGGTAGGCGCCAGGGTTGGGTGGGCCGGATGCTCTGGCCTGGTGGCGGAGAGGAGGGCTCTGGGGCCTCCCCTAGGCCAGGCAGAGTTCAGTCTGAGGAGGCAACCGGGGCAGGGGGAGGGGGATTGTTCGTGGGTCCAGGCCAAGGGAAGAGGGACCCTAAACCAGGCAGACGCTTTCTTTCCCCTTACTAGCGCCTTAGTCTCTGCCCACATTGCGCGTATTGGGTAGGACTATCTGCCTGGCCTCTCTCTCTGCTGCCAACCTTGGCCGAAACCTAGCCCCCAGACCTGGTAAGTCATGTTTTTCCCTCACCCCGCCCAGCCACCTTCCCAGTGGATTCGGCCCGCGACTGCGTGGGCGCCCGTGGCCTGAGGCGCACGCCGCGAAGTTGGGCTGATGTGGAGCAGCCGCGCCAATCTGGCCTCTGCTGCTGGTGTGTATGAACGCCGAGGACCCCAAGGTAGTCAGAAATGTCGCGGGGCTCCCCAATGAGGCAGGAGCAAAAAGGGTCTAGCGTCATTCTCCTGAATCCTCTTTGTCCTGTGGACACCAAAGCTGCCTTTTAAGAATAAGCTTTCTGTTCTCTAAAGTGTGTATGCGTGTGTGTTGGGAAGCGGGGTGGGGGGAGGGAATTGTTCCTTTTCCTTAGGAGTTTCTAATCCCTGTGGTCTCCAGCGAAGTTTACTAGCGGTTTTCATTTAAATACTGTGAAGTTTTTAAAAATTAATTATTGCTAATATTACTATTTGAAATAAAGATTTTTAAGAGTCACAGCTTCTCAAATATTTGTGCCTCTTTAGGACATTTCGAAGATTACTTTGTCCACTAGCTCCACTCCCTACTGGAAAAAAAGTAAACTTAATTTTTCAGTAGTTGCCTTAGGATACATCGTTTACATGTCACTATTAAGAAGACAAAAAAAAAACGACCTTGGCGTTTCTCGTTGAAACACCGTGTGCTCTATTATTGAAATGTGAAAGATGGATATGGTGGCGGGGGGAGGTGAGAGGAAGGCAGAGCGCTGGAAGAGTGCTTTTGAACTGTGCTGCCCTGTTGCACGCGGCTGACCTTTGGCTGACATAGCCACGGAGCTGGCCATTCCTTAACGAGGATTTAATACATTAGATATTCGAGCTGGGCGTGTAAATCCACACTCTGAATCCAGATTTCGCTCAAATTAATGTACAAGAAAGTGATCTTTTTAAGTCCTGAGGCTTAACCAAGTGTCAGGAAGGCAGATCACTGCCTGAACAGGGAAGGGAAGGATATGGGTAAAAGGCACATTTTAGCTCCTTAAAAAACAAACAAAATAAAACCAATAAATCTTAGAATGATTTCTGAAATCCTCCAAGTTGCTACTTTGAGACAAATCTTTTAAATAAGGCTAATCATCTTGTTCTAATGAATTCTGTTGTGTTCAATCCTAATAGCAGGCAAGGCTGTGAAAACAGTGTCACAGTATGACAATAATTGTGTGTGTGTGTGTGTGTGTGTGTGTGTGTGTGTGTATTTGTTTTACTGGCTGGAAATACCGGAATGTGACAATTTGTATCCGCCAGGCAGTGGGACACATACAGAGGGGAGAGTCACTCATTTTAAAGCCCTTTAAAAGTTGACGCGTTTGGATTTAATTTGGTTCAACTCGTTTCCAGACTTTGCAGCCCAGAATGGGAAGGCAGTCGGGCCACAAGAACTTGGCATGGTGCGGGCTGCTGAAACTGTAGCTCTCTCGCCTCAAGGATGAGACTGGGGTTGGGGGTTTCACTGTGGCCACGGAATGAGAGGCCACTGGAGGGTGCGGCGGCTCCTGCAATATTTATTGACGGACTCTGGAAAGGTGTCATTTTATTTAGGTTGATATTAAAGCTCTAACTTTTAAAAAAGCACCTCCAGAAACTGCTTTTCTTTTCTTCCCCCCAGTAACAGAGCTCGCTAACTGTTCTCAATAGGAGAGGAGAAGAAATTCGCTACTGCCCGACTTCCCAACCACTCTTAGGGGGAAGCTGGATGAGGAAGCGAAGTCGTGTTCTTGGTCTGTGCCCCGCAGCCCTCTAACAACTGACTTCCTTCAGCAGCTGTCCTGGAAAGAGGATCGCAGCGCCACGGGATTTGCAGGGGCTGCGCAGGGGTCGTTCCTAGGACTCGAATTTATTCCAGGTGACAACGTAATGAGAAGCATTTTTCGGCCTAAATATTTGCTCAGGGAGTGTCTGTCTTTTGAGTGTAGCTGAAAAGATGGAAAGTTACACGAGCAAGGCACCTACTATCATTAAAAAAAAGAAAAAGTTTAAAAATAAATACTCTAGGGGAGAAATAATTCCCCAAGAGCCTAAGCGGAAGAAATTCAGGCAGGACACAGGGGCGCTACAGGATTTGTTTCAGACCGAGTTTCGTGGACTTCTCACGCAGAGGCCGACCACTCGCCAAAATCCGGCCCCCACCGTTAGAACAAGGGCAACTTTGCGGGTTGAACACTTTTCGGGAAGTCAGAGGACTTGACCCCTTTGGAAAATCACACCTTTCCATAATTTTGAGAACTCCCCAGGCTTGGGAAGTTTGCAAAAGCTGGTCTAAGGATGAGAAGGAAAGTGGAGAAAGAAGGAAAAGGTTGAGAGAGGAGGAGTGTGGAAAGATTGTGGCAAGATCTTGTTCATTTTTCCCAAGGGCGGGTCCCAGGACCCCTCCCCCAGCTGAGATCAACAGCGACCCGTGCACAGGCTCAAAGCTCCCCGAGATCACCAACTTCCAAGTTGTGTCAACTTGAGGTACATAGGGTGGATCTATTTCTTTTTAAGGTTCACTTTTTGGAACCAGTAGAAACAATACAACGTTGTCTCTTACAAGTGTGGAAGAAAGCGCTCGCGGCTTGCAGACTTACCCTGAATTTCTTTGGTCCCCTTCTTTAGATCCCCACCCTCGTCTAGCCCCGTGATCTACACATGAGTTTGGGCCTCCAGACACCGTAGCAAGGGTGGGGTGCCCGCAAATGCCCCTGAGCCGCGAATGCTGGGGTTTTAATTGAGACAGGACTTTCTGGCGGGCGTAGGGGAAGCCCCTTTCACTCATTCTGCGGTTTCGTCTTGCAGTGCCCCAAGCTCCCTCCCCGCAGCCCCCACAGTCCTTGTCCAGGCCACCCCGGGGCTGCTCGGGGCGCGGAGTGGGGGGGCTGACGCAGGTAGCAGGGTCGCTGACGTCAGGTGCTCCCGGTGGCGCGAACCCCACCCCAGCCACAAGGAGCTCGGTGTGGGCATCATTAATTACCAGGTACTAAATGCCGAAAAGAAAGCTCAAGCTATTCAGATTGAAGCAGGAGCTGATTACATACATACATATATATGTGTATATATGTATATAGAGAGTGAGAGTGAGGAGAGGGAAAAGAATAAAATGAGAAACAGCGATTTGAGTACTCAAACATAGTTACTAGATACGCATCCTCCTAACCTCCTGGATCCACTCTTTTGTAGATACGGACTTCTCACTTTGTAGCTGATTTGGGAGCTTCTTGGTGGAAGAGCCAATATTTGTTCATGTGGGAGCCACAATGCTTACAACTTTCCAACAGATTCAAGCTTGAGGAGCTTAAACATCTTCATCAACCAAGAGGGTGGGCATTGCTTTATAAGGCTTGATCTAGGATGTTCATATCACCCTTTAGATTTGGACTGGTCCTTGGCTTGAGAGCTGATATTGTTATTGTTGTTGTTGAGTAAAAAGGAGGGGGGGGGGAACCCTGCATAAACAGATAGGAACAAAATAAATGAACAGTTCAATTTGGTGTCAGGAATTAAACCTTTCGTTCAAAACATCAAAAGTAGCTTTGCTTTTTTTTTTTAAAAAAAGGAATTACATTTATATATGACTTAAAATAGATTTTAAGCATCAATAAGATTTTCAAAATCGCACCAGTTCTTGGTTCTAGTTCTAATACATTTTCCAACTCCTTTCTCTGCGAATCACTGCCAAGTAAACACAGGGCACAGCAGGGTCATTGTGAGGAGAATTCTCTCTTGGGCTTTTCCCTGCAAAAGGAAAAAAGAAATCGTGCCATATGTGATAGAATCCCACAGGTGATGGTGAAGTAATTTTCTAGAAAAAAGAACAAAGTTAAATTAAACTAAAATTCTACCCAAATTAAGGCCATTTCATGTAAGTGGAAAAAAATACTCCTCAAAATCAAATGTCTTGAATGTTATCTTATTTGTCCTTGAATAAATAATGTCCTTGAAACCCCCTAATTGAATTAGCCATTTGGAAGAATCTATATATAAAAAATACAACTCATAGATATCTCTGCATATAGTCTGTAAATAATAGCTCTCAAAAATTTTAAATTATCTTTGTAAATATGAATATAAAATATATTTGTCAATACTTACAGGGGCAGAATATAAAATCTCTTTAGTTGTATCTATAGGAGGTAGAAATATCCTGAAAAGTATGTTAAGACTCAGATAATTTGTTTGGTGTTTAACGAACAGAAAAAAATAACTAAACTTTAATACTTTTTAAAGAACTTTTAGAGCCCTGTAGGCAGCTTTTGATTTAGAACTGTGATAGTGACCATTTTATTCTGAAATCAGTAATTTATCTTTTAACCAATAATTATATGGTAAATATTTAACAAATGTATATAGATTCCTCAGAAGTGTGCAATAATTATTTTGTAAAATATGAGTAAAATGGAGTTCATACTTATACAAAGTATGAATATATTTGCAGTACTGAAATCTTTATGAAGGAGAATTTTAAAAGTTTAAAAGATCACATTAATAAATATACAAAATTCTGCAAACACACACTAATAAAATTTCCTAAGAATTGTTTGTTAAAAGTATTAGGAAAAGAGATACCTGCACATAAAATAAAATGGAAAAGGAACCTTATTTATGGTAAATAAAAAACAAACAGAGATACAGGGTCCAAAATTGTTTTTTTTTCCTTTCATAATAATTATGTATTTTCATGGCTTGTAATACTTAGATTTATTTAAAATTTCAAAAATGTGTGTTAACTGCAACAAACAATATTTGGAGTTGCGGACAACAGTTAATGAGCATTCCATAACTTTAGTGCTGTGTTCCTACTTTATGTACAACTTCTTTCACATACTATTATCTTTCCAGAGGGCTCTGCTATTTCTGGTATAGCAAGATAAAATGTATGAGTCTAAGACATATTTTAGACTATGTATATAATGTTCTGGCTGAGAAATAATCCCAAGATATTCATTAGATTACAAAAGTCAGCTACTATTATTATACTTCCTGAATCAATGAATATTTACTGATTTAAGGCAATAATTAAAATGCCAAATTTCTATGTCATTTGTGTGTGTATATATCTTCAGATAAGTGATTTGTATATTCTATAGAGGTTATATGATTTTTGGTATTGCTACAGTCATGATTTCACTTGCCGACCTGATAAATTTAGTTGATATCCTTGGCTCTTAGCTTTTTTACTTGTGAAATCAGTATCTTAGACAAGATGCTCACTAAATTTTTATACAGTTCTCAAAGCAGTGATGTCATTTATTCTTGCCTGTAAATTAAAAATAAAAACTTTTAAAGGTAGAATTTTATTTATGAAAAAATTAAATCATGGAAATCTACTAACTGATTTGGCTATAAATGTAACTAAGTAGCAATTTCTACCATGAAACCTTATGTTAAGGTTTTTCTTTTCTGAGGGTCCCGTTTCAGAAATATGCATTTTATAAAACAAGGAAGTATATCAAAAAAACTATATGTTCTTTTATAGTTTGAAAAAGAAATAAAATACATTTCTATTGTTTTATTTATGTGTGAACTATAGAGAATATTTTTGTAAACTGGGGCAGAGTGTGTGTAGGAGTTGGAAACACTATTAGATTCAATTGTTTAAGGACATGCAGTTGGGAAGTGTAAACTAAGTTCCAGTCATATGTAAATAGATGTAAATTATGTTTGTCATATGTATTAATTCACCAACAACTATATGAGTTCCACCATGTGAAGTAACAAAAGTAAGAAAACAATTCTTCTGCACACTCTTATTGCTGGATCAGTGTGAAGAGCTAAATATATTGAGTGTATTATTCAATCTATAGGTTCAGCAGCTGATGCCTGTTACTCACCTATCAGCTGACTGCACTTGAGTGGACCAATTAACTGATTAATTAATTAACCCAATAAACATTAAAGATTAATATGTTATAGAGATTGTTATAGAGATTACAGTATTTCACGAATAAATTCCCAATGCTTGCTTTCTTCCAGAAATATATTAGAAGAGACACATGGTTAAACAAAATTCTAGGTAAAATATGCTATTTGTTTATGCCTCACAAGATAGGCATAAACAAAAATTGATTCTGTAATGTTTAACTTTTTGATTCTTTTAAGAAGATATTGGATGCCACTTGCTAATTTAGAAGTCAGAACAAAATATCATATCAAAACCTTTTTCTTCTACTTCTTGCTTTCCTTTCCTTCTTTCTCTTCCTCTCACCTTCTTCCTTTTCTCATCCTCTCCCCCTTGCTCTGGAACCTATGGCAATATGTAATTTTCAAAAGAAATTTCTCAGGGTGGCAGTGATATTGTGAGCTGGCTGTCTGAGTCTTCTCCATGCTTTTGTCTTTTAGGGGCAGTTTTGTCTGAGTGCCCGTTTGCAGTCAGCTAGCCTGGGCTTTAATGGATGAGTTTAAGCTCTGTGAATATTGGGCCTTGGGGCTGGTCAGAGCTTTTCAGCAGCCAGGGTGTCCATTTCTTTGGTTGAAGTGGGTTAGACCAAGCAGAGATCAGTTTTGACAATTCCAGACAGTTATATGGAAAGAAGACACTGATTGTTCACCAGTGTATTTACACTTTGCAGAATTGTGCAGGATTTCTCTCTCTTCTATGATTTGTTGATTTAAATACATATTCCCCTTTTACTAACAAATAAGCCATTTCTTATTTTTATTATGGTTCATTTATTTATTTCTATTCAGTTGAAAATATTTACTAAAGAAGTAGCAGATACTATTTTTTCATAAATTTTTGATCTGCTCTGAAATATTAAGCCATTTTTTTCCCCCTGAGGCCGACTTGATTCTTTGGCAATATTTCCAAAGGAAATGTTATGTCCTCCTTATAGCATTTGACAGTCACCCCATGAAACCAAGAAATAATTTATGTTCTCTGAAATGGGTTGTATTCAAGTCCTTCATAAGCTCTAGGAAAGACTAACCTATAACTAATCGAAGAAGTAAAAAGAACTGACCAGTTTACATATTATTTGTATTCTTGTTTATTCTTTGTTGCTGTTCTTTGGGTCAATTGGAAAGTGGTGCAACCTGGTCCAGTCTGATTAATACTTGCTGGCTGTTTGGGTGAATGATTCAGACAAGAAAGTTTGCAAAGAGTGTTTGAGGACTTTGTTTTGTCATTTTCATGTGATTTCTGAACAATTTTAAACATATGCTAAAGTAGAGAGAATAATAAAATCAACCTCTATCACTCAACTTCAACATTTATTAAATCATAGCTAATTTAGTTTGTCTATACTTCCACTCATTATTCTTCCCTAAGATTATTTTGAAGCACATCCGAACATCTTATAATTTAATAAGTAAATATTTATTATTTAACTAACATATAGTTAATGTTTGCTACAAAGCGGAGTGGCTTTTTCAAGGCAATTAGTGTGTTTTTCTGAAACACTGCCTGGTTTTAGCTTTTGAGCTGCTGTTCTCCATCCTTTTAATAGTTTTGCTTCCAATATCAGAGACTTTATTAGCCACTGGAATCAAAAAGCTCTGTAGTTCTCAAGAGGAAAAGAATAATTCAGTTGATTATCATCACAATCAATGAAGATAGAAGCTTCAATTGGGAAATCTCACAAAGCCCAGAGCCCAGGAGTCATAATGATATTAGAATAATTCACACAAAAATTTCTGAGTTTGGGAAAATGTGATAACTAGGAATTTCTATTATGAAAAACAAATTAATATGAACTTATACTGACATATATATATATATATATATATATATATATATATATATATATAAAATTTTACTTGAAAAACTATCACTAAAACACATTGGATTTCAGCTTCATATCACCCAAGGCAATTCCCCAATGACTAATAAAATAATAAGTATGAACTCATGCACTGGGATGCAAATGTATGTTTTCTTATCTCATTAGATTTATAAAGCCATATGTTCTGGTTAATTAAAAAAATAATACTGATTTTTAGAGATCTATGCCAAGCTATTATTAATGATGACATAATATGATGTCTGCAGTTTGTTTCAAGTAATCGTAGGGTGGGTGGTAAGTGAGTGAAAGTAGGATGAAGATTTTTATTGTTGGGCAATGGGTACTTGGGAGTTTATGGTAATCTATTTCTGTATATATTTAAAATTTCCTTAATAAAATAGTAAAAATGTTAGGAAAAACCCCATTAAAGTGTCTATCAATTTATCTTTCAGCGGAGACATCAAGAAGCAAAATAAAAATGTTTGGATTTTAAAATTAAAAAGATAGAGTTTATTTTCTTCATCTTAGACAACTTATGTGTGTACTTGGAAAAGCCAGTGAACCTCTCTCAACTTTGGTTTTCACAAGTACAAAAATACTCTCTCTGGTTTAAATAAACCAAATGATATATATATATTTTTACCAACGCTTATATATTAGATATTAATACTTATCACCTAGCCAAGTTAAAAAAAGAAAAAGGTTGCTTAATAATTTAAACTTGCAGTTGAATGTTTGCCATCTAATTTTTCTGACATCTCTGGAAAGATCTAGTTGTTATATTCTACTTGTAGTTGTTTATGCATTGATTATGATAGATACTCTCAGGATATGAGGGAAATAATGATAACTATAGATTTAAAAATGAGATTATTGCTATACTATAATGCTGTGCCATCCACTTTCTTGGTGGGGGACATAGACTCTTGAAATTCAGAGTTAACTCCTGCCTCTTTGTCTCTTCTTTCATAACACATCTGCCCTTCAGACTTCATTTCTGGGCCATTCCTTCTTGAAATAGAAAACAAATCAGTACCCTCAGCTGTAATTCATTATGGAATTTGAGACTGAATCATGATTTTCAAACTTGGGTTTTCATAGTGGGCTTCTATTTTTAGCTTCTGTTATGCTTCACTATCTTCTAACCAGATCTGGAATATTAGAGATAAAAACAAGCACCTTCCTCAAAGTGGCAAAATTATCTTCTTTCCAACTTGACAGGTTGGAATTCTGTCTTAGTTCCACCCTCTCTCTGTCCCACCCCATGTGCTGGCTATGCCAGTTGTTCCTGCCTGGGACTCGAATCTTCCCTAGGGTATAAACCAGACTGTACCATGAGACTAGGACATTAGAAGCATTCTTGTTCTTTCCTCCCTGTGCCTAGATCCTGATCAATATATCTCCAGCAGCAGCGGTTTTTCTGACAGCACTCATCAATTATAGCTTTTCTTGTCACTGTGTTATGCCTGTGGTAACAGATCTTTAGTACAAAATCATATCTGAACATGCCAAACTGTGGAACTTATTCATTGAATTGACTGGCCAACTGCAGCCAAACCTTTGCAGTCAGGTGATGAACTCTCTCTGAGTCAGTGATTTTCAGAAGACTTGCATCAGAATCATCTGGGGATGTTTGTAAAAGCCATATTCCTGAGCTCACTTCAGGTCTAATAAATTAGAATGTCTGGGATAGGGTGTTGATCAAGGTGATGAACTCTCTCTGAGTCAGTGATTTTCAGAAGACTTGCATCAGAATCATCTGGGGATGTTTGTAAAAGCCATATTCCTGAGCTCACTTCAGGTCTAATAAATTAGAATGTCTGGGATAGGGTGTTGATCAAGAATCTGAGTATTAACATAGTGAAGTTAAAATCCATTGACTAAAGCCCCAGCTGTGCCTTTGGACTTGAGTTTTTCTCTAGGCCCAAGTTTTTTTTTCTTACTCCTGCTTCTACTGCGTGATTTTAAACTGCTTGATGCCTATACTGTCTAGAGTCTGGACTTTCATAAAGATTCAGAAAGACAACAACACACAACAACAACAACACTGGATTGGTTCTTAGCAAACAAACAAAGCTGGTTGTCTCAAACATACTGTTCGTGTTATCATTATTTTCCTTACCAAAATCTACTGTCTTCTCCTTGATCTATCATTAGAGTAAGAATATATATGATATTAATAATAATAATTTCCATGAAAGTACCTTTTAACATGTTGAAAAGCATCTTATAAATGCAATGTATTATTTAAAAAACATTCAGTTAATGAACTCATAGACTATTTGAAGGCACTGTACAATTTGCCTTCTGAACATGGTAAGAAGAAAATAAAGAATATGTTTTAAGTTCAAGGGAAGCCCTTTATGAGAATAACATATACACGTGATATTACAGGAAAACAATTGGAAACAACAGACCTGACTAACAAATAAAATATGCTCTCTTGTGATATAATTCTGAGTGTCCTGAGAAATATAGAAGAGCTATGTGTTTATGTACCAACCATTATACCTGTTGATATATCTATGACTTCATGTATTTATCTCTATCAAACATCTATCTACTATTCATCATTTCTATATTTATTTGTCTTCAAAGTGAATGTGATGCAGTTAAAATGTAAGCACCATGAGAGTGATCATTTTTATCTGTTTTGCTTATTGTGGTGACTGTATAATAGATATTCAATAAATATTTGTTGACTAACTGGCCTAATGATGACTGAATAAAGTTAATAAGAAAATATTTCCAGAAGGTGATAAATGTAAGGGAGATCTCACAACTCCCTGTAGATAGACTGGGAATAGCTGTGTAAAGAGAGTACTGCAGGACTGTAAGATAGATTTGTTTTAGTGGTGAATGTCTCCATATTTGACTGTTTCAGTCTACCTGCCATGGGCCATTTAGTAACCAATTCAGTTACTTTGGGTGATTGTAATAGTGATTTTCTGCCTCAGAAGATTTTTCCCTCCTTTAAGGTGTGAGGCTATTATGAAGTGGAACCTAATTCTGTTTGGGGATATAGGCATGAAAAAAGAGTTTTTTGGAGTTGAAAATTTTCTTTCTTTAGGACGTGTTTGTTTGCATACACAAATATATTAAACAGTGGCACACAGTTGCCAAGTCTGAATAGCTGTAGTTTAATTGTAGCAAAGTTTCCTTTGAAATTTCATTTTCCAGTCTATGTGAAGAAAGTTAGAAAAATTTTTCTCTAGGAAACTAAATGAGAACAAAGTTGAACCAGCTATTATTCATAAACTACTTGCTCCCAACCAGGATTCTAAATACATCTGGCAATGTAATTAGGCTTTTGATCTATATTCTGTGTGAAATTTCAATTGTCAAAAAGTTACTTGCACATTTAACGATCTAGTTTGTTTGTATGCCAACAATGAAGAACAGTGATACCATGTGTGGGAGGAGGAGGGACAATTGATTACTGATTTGGCTTAGGAATTGTCTATCTCCAAACAGCCCTTTTGACAGAGGGGCCCTCTGTCAAAATTATTTTCTTGAAATGTTAAAGTCTATTTTCCCCCTTCATTAGGAAACTCCCTGAGGCATATGAGGGGAGATCCCTCTAAGTCAACTGCAATTTTCAATCCTTCATTTACTCATTTAACAAATCATTTAACAAAGATTTATTAAATGCCTTCTAAGTGCCAGGCCCTCTTCTAGTTTCTGACGATGCAGTGATAGAGAAGTGAAAGTTCCTCATGGAACTTACATTTTTGTGTGTGTGTGTGTGTGGGGGGGCAATAGGTAATAACAATAAACATAAAAAGAATACAGATAAAAGAAAACTTCAGATAGTCATAAGTGTTGGACTCAAATTAAAACAGTGTAATGGGTTAGAGAAGGCTTTAAAGGGTGAGGAGGCTAGTGTAATCAATGGCTTTTCTGAGGAGTTGACATTTGGGCTAAGATCTAAATGATGTGAAGGAATCAGCCATTAGAAGAACAAAGAGTAGGGGATTCTGACCGAGGAAAGAAAATATAAAGTCCCTGGGGTGGCAACTAGCTTGACATGTTAATTAAACCATTCATCTATTCCTGTCCACAAGTATCTGCTGAGTGGCTATTTTGTGCCAGGCACAACATATTCTAAGGTGATAAATATACGTTTTGAGTTTCAGCTCTCATAGAACTATGTTCTAGTGAGAAAGAAAGACCAAAAAAAAATAAGAAAAGTATCAGATAATAATATATGAATTAATACTAAATGAGAAAGAACAAAGTGGTAGATACTTTTTTGGTGGATACCTTAGCTCAAGGGGCCAGAGAATGCTTTTCTTAGTAAGTGACTTATATAATAGGAATGTGGCAATATGAAGCTCACACTTGTGTCACATACTTCCTTTGGCTATTTTAAATTACGGATTAGGACATAGTAAAATAAATTGCAGATAACGTGTGAATCCTGTGTATCTACCTGTAACCCACCACTTTCTGTTCCATTGAGGAATACGTATGGGGATACAAGGAAGTACAACTATTGAAGTTTATGAAAAAGAGAAATTATTAATTAAATTATGTACTTTATTAGTAATAGCAAATTGCATGTAACTCTCCTCACCAAGGGTTTGTGATATTTAGGCTGAAAACAGCTGTTTTTTTTAAAAAACAGCTCTTTTAATTGGTGGGGATGTATGGAAGAATTAAGGAGCTCTTGCGGAATAAATATTAAGGAATAGCTCTAATAGAATAAAACAAAATTAAGTGATAAGGGCATGCATATTAATATATATTTTAACAGTTATAAAAAGGCAAATTAGCCTTGGTCTTAGCTTTCTTGTACTTTTTAATTAAAAGTAGTGGATTAAAAATTGAGCACATTTTCTGGTATTTTTTTTTCAAATGTTGGGTATTGCATTTATATTGTGGAAAAGATATTGGATATTTAAATCAAGATTCTAACATTATAAGGAAGAGAATTTTATTCAGAGTAGTTCATATCAAAGGGTGTGTGTTGATTGAAAAGAGCATGAACAGGAAACAGTATAGTTTCTGTATGTGGAGGGCATTAAAAAGTAGGAGGCCACATGTATTTCTGTCTCTACACATCTGCTCCATCTAGTCTCTTGTTCCTCTTCTTTCATAAGATTTCTTTCCTTATCCATGATTATTTTTTGTCTCTCCAAAAATGTGCTTTACATATAGCATTGCTTGACATTGATCTCAAATTCCACATGGCCTATAGTTCCACTCCTCACAGTTCTCTGATTGACTTAGTCTCTCAGTGACCCAATTCCAAATTCCTGGGAAAGATAATCTGATTTTTCCAGTTGAATTAGTTATATAGCTTTGTTTAATCAGCCATAGCTAGAGGAGGGAAAAAAGAGAGAGGGGCAATAGAGTACTTGTGACACATTATGTTCTTATTAACAAATAATAATTCCCCCATTATATAAAAATAATTAGTAACTATATCACCTTTAAAAACTTGAAACAATATTTATAAGAGTAAAGTATCATTTCTATAGCATCTTTCACCCACACCAATTATCATCCCATTTACTCTCTCCCTATTTGCTATTGTCCCTAGAGCTAAACTTGGTTTGGAGATATAGACACATAACATACATTTCATAGAAAATATATAGTATTATATAAATTTACTTCTCTATTTAACAAATATTAATTAAATGTACTAGAGATTTACCACTGAATAAAATAAACACAAATCTTTGCATTCATGGAGCTTACCTTTTAAGGGAGGCAGACAAACATAAAACTAAATAAATAAGTGTGCTATATGGCACTTGGGTAGATCATAATTGTTATGCAGAAAAAGAAATCCTGAAGATAAGTAGGAAATAAATAGTGAGGTCGGAGGAAAGCTCAATTTGAAGGCAAAATTTGAGTCAAGACTTGTAAGAGGTCATCTAGAGAAAAGATGTTATAAGCAGAAGAGCAAGTAATCTTCATGTTCAAAGGACATGAAGGGAATTCTGTGAGTCTAAAGGGGAAAAGAGTAGATGAGGGCAGAGTGATTAAAAGATGCTGAGAGCTGGGGGAAGGAGTTGGATGACTGATTATTCAGGTTCTTATTAACAAGTTTAAGACCTCTGGCTTTTATTCTCTGTTATGCAGAAGACAGTGTAAGGTTTTGAGCAAAGTAATACTTAACCTGATGTACTTTAGGTGGATCATTATAGTCTCTGTATTTGAAGAGGAATTTTCTACTCAAATGGCTAACCTTGTAGTCAGCTCTTTCTTCTGCTTCTGAAGACATGTTTGCCACATAGGCCGAAGGGCAGGGTGACTTCGAGATCAACTGAAAACCCACCCTCCCTTTTGCTTGTTTTGTCTAGATAATGGATGTCTCCCCTTTGCTTGTTCTTGGATAAGCCCCATAAAAGTAAGGTTACCCCTGAGCTCAGGGCCCAGATCCTCAGAGTGCTAAGTCTTCTGAGACTGCCAGTGTAATAAACCTGACTTCTCCAACTCTCTGAGTGCTGCTTGGTTTCTCACTGGTCTGATTTTTCTGCAACATATTGATGCTGGTCTGAAGGAGGCTGACAACAGTCAAATGTTAGCAGGCTATTGCTATGATACAGGCAAGAGATCACAGTGACTTGGACAATGAAGTAGAAGAAAAAATGGTCAGTAGTCAAGATTATGGACTGATTTTGAAGGTAGAGCCAACAGAGTTTTCTTATGGTTTAGAAGTCTATGTGAGAGAAAGAGAGGAATCAAGGTTGATAAGTTTTGACCTTGAATAAATAATTGGAATAATAGAGTTTTCATTTACTGAGATAAAGAAGGTTATGGAAGGAAAAGTTTCTCTCTCTCTCTCTCTCTCTCTCTCTCTCTCTCTGTGTGTGTGTGTGTGTGTGTGTGTGTGTGTGTGTGTGTGTGTGTGTGAAAATCAGAAACTTAGTTTTGAGAAAGTTACATTAGAGACGCCTTTACCTTTAGACATTTGTGTGAAGTTGTTGAGCAGACATTTGTATTTGAATCATTAGCATAGTGATAATATTTAAAACCTTGAGACTGAATGAGACCACATAGAAATTAATGTAAAGATAGAAAAAAGGTATAAGACCCACGCCTTGGCACTCTTACATTTAGAGATGAAAATGTGGAAGAACTATCAGAGGAGACAGACAAGCAACTAGTGAGAAAGAAGGAAATCCAGGAGAGGATGGTGTTCAGGAAGCCAAGTGAAGAAAATGTTTCAAGAAGGCAGGAATAATCAGCTGTGTCAAATCTTGATAGTAGGCAAGTCAGATGAGGACAGAGAAATGATCATTTAATTCAGTAGTATAGAAGTTAGTAGTGATTTGATATGAACACTTAGGGGTTTGTAATGATAGAGATAAAGATCTCTTTGGAATGAGATTGAACAAGATGTTAGAGGGAGAGGGATTGGAGTTAATGATTTATAGAATGAATAAAATGATAACTATGTATTCTGCAACTTTTCACAGAGCAACATGTGCTAGAGTCATACTATTTTTTTATAGCTCTAGCTCATTTCTCTTAGTCATTGCATAGTTTTTAATTACATGACTGACCAGAAAATGTTGGTTAAATATATGATGATGAAAGGAGATTTGACTTTGGGTGGTGAATACACAATGTAATATACATATAACATATTGAATTATACACTTGAAACCAATATAATTTGCTTGACCAATGTCACACCCAATAAATTTAATAAAAAAGGTTTAAGATGGTTCTCTGAATAAGTTTTAAGTCTTTTGTTTTAATAATAAGAATATCAATCATTCCTACCCTAAAACACTAATACAGATGAAATGTTCAATGGAAATTTAGAAACAGTTGGAGAGATCAAAGCATTCTGAATAAACTATGTGGATATCAACAAGGCTGCAATTGGAATTTTGTAATGGAAACCAGTAGGGAATAAAGTCCCCCACAATGGTGTCTGATAACTCTCTTCCCTGGATTAGAACCAACACTAAGATAGTTCTCTGCCTCACAAGAGACACCAGTTTAGGCCATAGATAATTTTGCTGATATTATTTTTCTCAAAACATATTCGTCTCTACAACTTGGTCATGAGGCTTCATTTCTTTTATGCTAAAGAATGAAATGGATTTTTTAGTTGTCATTTGGGTACCAATCTCTAGGACAAGCATCCTTTCTTTCTGATGCTATTCTCTCTACTCTCAAAACAACTCATACTATTTTAGGATGCGTTGTAGCTAGAAACCCCTTTTAGTTTCAAGTTCTCTCTTATGAAAACAGGAGCTATCTCTCTGCACAGCTGTTTATGAGGCTGTAATTAATGAAGATTTTGCTAATAATCACATATCCAATGATGTTCCAAGCTTGTTGAAAGAAACACAGTGAGCAGCAGTCATTGCGTGGGGGCCTTTAACAATGTATTTTGCCAATGAGTTATAGATTGACTATTGTCTTTTTTAGTAAGAGAATTTCTGGGAGCCCTACTGATAAAGTTCAGGCTAAATTACTTTGGGAAATATAAACTGACCTGAAATGTGGAAAAATTAGACAGTAATTTTCTAAATAGAATCAGCTTCTTCTGTTGGGCTTATTTGAAGGCTTACAAACCTTCAGGAATTTCCAGATTAATTGTTAGGGTTTGTTGTTGATTTCTATTTTTAATTGTTTATCAAGTGACAGTTTCCACAGCCAACCTCACTTTTATTGTTCGGATAAAGAGAGCTTGGTCTAGTATGAAGGTTGAAAAGTCAAGTATTAGTAAGAAGAAAAGAAAGAACCAAACAAAGCATCAAAAATCACTGATGTTTCTCGTGGAAAATGTGTATTCTAGTAACTATGTCCTTTGAAAAACTTCCATGAGTTATATATAATCAGAGAGAAGACAACAGGCATAATTGTTAAATTTTTATTACGGAAACAAATGCTTTTGTTATGTTAGAGTTTTCTATATTGTTTTAATTTTTTGGATTAATGCCCATGGATACACACAAACACCCACGTAATTTGATAATACAAATAATAGGTTTCTCAAATGAGCTTATTTTGTTGGTTTGTATTTTATCTCTTTGGGAACCTAGAATAAAAAGTATTACATTTTTACTCCTTTTTGATTTCTTATATGTTTTATTTATATTTTTTCTATAATTTTTTTAATAACATATTTTTTCTTCAGTTGAGTCTTACATTATTTTTTCTTTTCTTAATATTAGTAATCTCCATCTACATTTTCCCCATTATTCAATGTTTATGCAAATCCGATTTTCACATTTTCTAAATATATACACACTGCATAGAGTAATAATGAGGACTAGACTTTACCCATGTTAAATCCAACTAAATTAGTAAACGTATTCTTAATGAACATTTATCTCTCATACTAGTTTGAAAGCTTCTGGAGACCAGAATCTTAATCTTCTATCTCTCTGTTTCAGTGTATCAACATAGAGTTTGAAAATGGTAGACTCTCCAAACATTTGTTGACTTAAAATCTAGACAGGAAAAGTCATGTTTTACTACATGTTTCATGTATTTGATGACCATAATATAAATAAATACATATGTATATGTTATTGTATTATATATATTTAAAACAGCAGCATTAATGGAGTTTTAAATAAAATATAGAAAGTTTTAGCCACAATTTCACCATTTAATAAAACAAACTTCTTTCTTTGATCCATTTTCCTTCCAAATTGCCACTTAATTGTAAGGACAAATAATTTCTACACAATTATAATTATTTGAATAGATATTTTGTTTTAAAAATTAATTTTATAGACATATAATTTACATACAATAAAATTCACCCATTTTTGGTGTACAATTCATGTACAATGTATTTCAAGAAGTTTTGACAAATTTATATGTCTATGCAACAATCTCTGTAATCAAGGTATAAGACATTTCATCCCTCTATCCCAATTAATTCCCTGCAGGCCTGGATCCAGGCAAAACCTAATATATTTTGTGTTACTAGATATTAGTTTTACCTTTTCTTGAGTTTCATACCATTACAAACATATGGTATATATTATTTTCTTCATGGCTTCATTTTCTTAGCATACTGTTGTTGCTTATATCAGTAATTCATTTCTTTCTATTGCTGTGCAGTATTCCATTGTATGACTGTATAACAATATGTTTCTTCATATACTTGTTGATGAATATTTAGTTTGTTTCCAGTTTCAGGATATTATGAATAAAACTGCTGTGAACATTCTGGTATAAGTCTTTGTTGGATACATGTTTTCATTTCCTTTGGATAAATACTTACGAGTAAAATTGTTGTTTAATATGGGAAGAATAGTTTTTATTTTGTATAAAATACAGAAGCATATCATTTCAATTTCTCACCATAAATGTAAGTGAGTAACAATTGCTCTATATCCTCATGTAGCACATAATTATTTTTATTTTCTTATTTAATATAATTTTGTAATGCTTTTTGGCCTTCCTGGTTAATCTTTATATTTCGAAAAAATATGTATTTAAATAAAAAGGTGTTAAAAAGTAAAGAAATTATTTTTTTTCTAGTTATTGTTACATGTTTGTGTAGCTCTATTGTACCTACAAATTTTCTGGCCAGTACTGGCCCTGGGCAAAATTTGAAAACAAATAAAGATTTTAATTTAAATCTCTTCTTTTCTCTAGAAGTCCATCTCTGTTTCCTGTACCTCACCATTCCAAGGTAGCCTGCTCCTATAAGTTATACCTCTACCTCAGTTTTCATCAATGTAGGGACAAAATTTTTTATACCTTAGACTCCTGATTTTGTATTTCATGTATTAATGCCCTTAGTAGTGGTGATTTTCAGTGAAATATATAAATAGTCCTTAATTAAGTGTTGTATGAGAACTTATTCCTTCTATTGCTAAAATTAGCTCTAACAATGCATTTGGTCATCTCTAGATTTTTCTCTGATTTTTGCAGATGTCTAAGTCTTATCCTGAAAATAACAAATAAAAAGACAAAGCATTATGTGTGTGTGTGCATGTGCATGTGTACACGTGTTTACCAACATGTGTTTTATTACTCTAAAAAAAAAAGAGGTATCCCTCTTTAATATCTTTACAGTATTTTAGTATAAGAAAAGTTGTTAAGGAGTTTCCTACTTTTTGAACTTTTTCAAATTCTCTAGTCTTTGAATATTCCCTTCTTTGCCTGGCTGGGTACAAGCTTAAAGTGATTGACTGCCAGAAAGAATTTTTCATTCTCCTATGTAGCTTGAATTAGATACTACAGTCTTCAAACATTCAATCACAATTCTTAGTCACAAACTTAAGTCACAGGCTAGGTCACAGCCAAGCTGTCAGCCTAAGAAGATGGTCATGTTCACATTCAGCTCATCAGTGCCAAACTGATCTACTCTTTGTTTCTGTTTTAATAGTTATGTTAGAAAAGTGCAGGATTTAGGCTGTTTTTTAAAAAAAATTAATATCTCCTCTCAAGTTTTTTT
>PVKZ01002955.1:0-102142 GCA_004027375.1 Macroglossus sobrinus
CTGGAAGGAGGGCTGAGAGACCAGGCTAGATGTGTAAGAGAGAGGGAGCTGGTGGAAACTTCTGAGCCCAGAGTCGCTGAGCCTCTCCATCCTGCGGCTCTGCACACCACCCTGCACCTGGCTCTGCAGGGGAGGCGGGGAGGATGCCAGGGGCCACCCCAGCCACTGCCCTGCACTTTGCACAGCTGGAGGCGGCCGATGTGGGGGAGATCTTCAAGATCCGGCTGGGGCACACAGGCGAGGGCTTCTCGCCCAGCTGGTTCGTGGACACGCTGTGGCTGAGGCACCTGGTCGTGCGGGAGGTGGAGCTCACGCCCGAGGAGGAGGCCCGGAAGAAGAAGGAGAAGGACAGGCTGCGGCAGCTGCTCAAGAAGGAGCGGCTGAAGGCCAAGCTGCAGAGGAAGAAGAAGAAGAAGAAGAAGGGCAGTGACGAGGAGGACGAAGGGGATGAGGAGGAAGAGTCCTCATCGGAGGAGTCCTCTTCTGAAGAGGAGGAGGAGGAGACGGAAGAAGAGGAGGAGGAGGAGGAGTTTGGGCCGGGGATGCAGGAGGTGATTGAGGAGTACAAGTTCGACGCCCACCGCTGGCTGGCCCGGGGCAAGGAGGACAATGAACTTGTCGTGGAGCTGGTGCCCGCTGGCCGGTCAGGTCCTGAGCGTAAGCCTGAGGAGGGGTCAGACAGTCCCCAGCTTTGGGAGGGGGTAGGGTGCCTAGCTATTCTACCATGTGGAAGCCCCACAGGTGGGCACCCATCATGGTTCCCAAATAGCTCTCCTGACTTGTATCTGAAATGCCACCATGGATGGTTCTCTGAGGTCAGCGTTGCTCTTGTCCTGAGGTGCTCTCAGAAGGAGTGGACGACGTTAGGAGGAGTCCTGATGTAACTCAGTGTTGGGGATAGAAGGTAGGAGGGTTGCTGAGGGTGAAGTTTCCCAGGACTCACGACCTCTTGGGCTTCACAGGGAAAAAAAGTCTTGGGTAGGGATGAGGGATAAGTTCAGTTCTAGGTCAGTGTAGATGTGAAGGTATCTGTAGGTCCTTCCTGCTTCCACCATCTGCCTGGATCTTAGGCGTTCAGCCTAGGATTCTCAAGCCCAGGTGTCCTCAATGCCACGTCCTTTTGTATCTTTAGCCAACACCTACGAGGTCCAAGTGATCACAGGGAATGTGCCCAAGGCCGGCACCGACGCCAACGTCTACCTGACCATCTACGGTGAGGAGTATGGGGACACGGGTGAGCGGCCCCTGAAGAAGTCAGACAAGTCCAACAAATTTGAGCAGGGACAGGTAGGGTGTGGGCTTTCTGGTCCTTGGGTGAGTGAGTGGGACACAGATGGAGGGAGCCCTCTGGTGATTCCCAAAGTCACTCTACCCACAGTGACTGCTGTGTCCACCCGTGGGCTTTGTTCAACCCAAGCAGGTGTCACGGAAGTGTGTCTTCTTGAGTACTTTGGGTAGGGAACATAAGAGAGGCTCAGGCGGGGGTCCAGCTCCACGAAGCCCACAGGAACTAGCCAGAGGTAGTAGAGGCAGCAGATGCTCAGGTGTGGAGTGGGTGGAGCAATGGTTCAAGGAGGAAGTGCTCACCAGAAGATGGTGCTTGAGAGAAAACTTGGTGGGAAGGAGAGATGTGCTGAGTCTTGGTGGATGAGTATGGAGTAGATAACTAAAGATGGCAGTAAGAGGTATTCTCCAAAGATGGGACCTCATGACAAAGATGTGGGTGAGGGTGCAAATGTGGAAGGCCAGATCAGGAACAGTGAGTCTTCCTGCCACACTGTGGTTAATGCTGAGCCATGGTGGGTGCCATCTCTGAGAAGCTTGATGAGACCAAGTAAACGGTGTGGGGAATGAGGACTTCGAAGGCCAGGCTTAGAAGCCTCAACTACACCTGAGGCAGTGGGAGCCGAGGAGGCTTTTGAGCACTGGAAGAAATACACCACCTCCCTCTTCCAGGCATAGTGGGGAAAAAAAACATGAAAAATACAGCTGTCATCTTTGCCCTTAGAGATTCTATAATAACCTCTGGCTTGAAGACTGTCCTTTATCTCACCTTTCCCATTCTTGCCCCCATCCCAAAGCCAGGTTCCCTCATGAACAGAGAAGAAGAAAGAAAGAAACCAAATCCAATAAAATACTTCTGAGCTCTGATTTATTTCAGAGGCCCTGGTTTTTCTTTCAACACTTTTTTCTCATTACTTGGAGATGGGGATTTATTTCTATGTTTCAGTACTTTTCTTTAAAAATTATAGCAACTATGATTCTGAATTTGAAGAAAATTGCTATAGAAGACATAACTGGTATAATTGATGTAATTTGAATATTGCCTCCATATTAGATAATAATATTGTTGATGTTAAGCTTCCTGAATTTGGTGATTATACTTACAGAGATTCTATGAAAATGTCCTTGTTCTAAGGAAATTTATGCTGAAGAATTTAGGGGTGAAGGGTCATGGTATCTGCTATTTACTTACAAATAATTCAGAAAAAATAAGGGGAGAGAGGGGGAGAGAGAGAGAGAGGAGTGGAGGGAGAGAGAGAAGAAGCAAATGTTGCAATAATCTAAGTGAAAGGTATACATAATATTCCACAAGTTTTCTGTAGATTTGAGATATTTTTTAACATTAAAGAGTTTAAAAAGTTGTAGCTAAGAAAATCCCATTCACTTACCAGGTCCTGGGTGTTGTCAGTTCCCCCCAGTGCCTGTACGTGCACTTGTATACATTCTGTCTTTCCAGTTCTATATCCAGGTCAACTGTTTCTGTAAACCACTTTAAATTTACACTGGCTCATAGTAAATGCATAATCAAAATTTGTGGTTGAAGGAGATTATGCACATCTGTGCACGCACAGCACACACCCAAGCAACAGGCTCTGCATACACACACACGCACGTTCACCCTACAACACAAATGTGGGTTTGGGTCTTGGGAGGGTGGTAAGGGGAGAGGGTGCCACCCCTCTGAGTGCGACCCTGGCCCTTTCCAGACAGACACGTTCACCATCTATGCCATTGACCTGGGGGCCCTGACCAAAATTCGGATTCGTCACGACAACTCAGGGAACAGAGCAGGCTGGTTTCTGGACAGAATCGACATTACTGACATGAACAACGAGATCACGTGAGTGGGACTGATGAGGAGGGAGGGTAGGCTATGCCTACCATTAAAATAGTCCTGGATGGAGGGCCGAGAGTGGGGTGGCTGTGATGCCTGAGGATGAGGGTGGGGGGCTGTTATGCCTGAAGACAGGAATGCGGGGGGCTGTGATGCCTGAGGGTGGGAGCGAGGGCTGTGATGTGGGTTTGGCTCATGTAGCTGGCAAGGTGGGCATTGCTTTCTGCCCCCTGGAGCTGCTTGCCCTGTCTGGTAGAGCATCCAGTCCAATTTTTGAGGTCCATCAACTCAGAAGGTCGGGATTTCTGTCCCTGCCAGACTTTCACTGGTCCACTCTCCATGCCAGACTTAGTCACACATACGTCTCTCCGTGTATAAAGTGACTTCCAGTACATTGTTCCAATGTTCTAGACCAGAGATAAGCAAACCATTTCTGTAAAGTCCAGATGGTCAATATTTTAGGCTTTGGGTGCCATCTGGTCTCTGTCACAAGGACTCTACCTGGCCTCTGCAGCAGGAAAGCAGCCACAGATGACACCTAAATGAATGGATGTGTCTGTGTTCCCATTAAACTTTATGGACACTGAAAAGAATTTTGTGTAATTTTTCACATGTCATAAAATATTAGTTCTATAGATTTTTCCAACCATTAAAATATCTCAGCTTGTGAGATGTACATAAGTGGGTGGTGGGCAGATTCAGACCACGAGCCACAGTTCACTGGCCCTGTTGAAGATTCACAGCTACGCGTGAGTTTGGTCGGGAAGGGCAGGGCGTACTGTCCTGACAGGTGAGGGAACCACCCCCGTGGCGGTGAACCCGCAGCCCCAGAGCCAGGGCCAGGACTCCAGGCCGGCGGCGATGAACCTGCTGTGTTTCCATCATTTGGCAACATTGACTCTTGAGCAAAAGGGGCGATGGGGCAGTAGACAGGAAAGGAGGACCTGAGATGTGGTGGGGTGGTAGATGTGGGGGAGGGTGGACCGGAGAGAAGCAGGCGAGATCCTGACTGGGTGGTGGAGCTGCCCAGGGTCTGCCAGAGCCTGGAATCTGGTGGGTACCCGAAAAATACATATTCGTTCAACTAAACTTCTTGACCTGCAGCTTAGTGTCTCTTGGAGCATGCTCTCTTCTTGGGCTCCACTCCAAGAAGTTACTCCAGATGGGGTCAGTGAGGCACAGCTCACACGCAGCCTGATGTCATGGGTTTCCATGAGGTCATTGCGATGACCCAAAAGGGCCATGGGACCACCCCATGGTGGGGAACTTGGGTCCTGATCTAGGGTAGATCCTCCGCCA
Source organism: Macroglossus sobrinus (assembly GCA_004027375.1). Lineage (NCBI taxonomy): Eukaryota > Metazoa > Chordata > Mammalia > Chiroptera > Pteropodidae > Macroglossus > Macroglossus sobrinus. The sequence goes on from PVKZ01002955.1 coordinate 4,418, forward strand.
GGAACTTGCCGGGTCACCCTGGACAAGTTGCTCCATCTTTATGGGCTTTTGTTTGCTCTTCTGATAAGCCCAGCTTACTTCTCAAAATGTTCTGAAAGTCTAAGGCATTTAAGTGGAAAGGATAAAGTGCCGTGAAAAAAAATAAGGACAGAAATAAACTGTGAACATCCCCAGCTTGCCCTGCAGCTCCGACAGGGTCAGTTAAGTCTGTTCCATTGACTTTGGAATTTCTGGGCCAGCCCAGCAATTTTTAAATTATTTAAATTACTATTTATCCTCTTTCATTATTCTTTAAAAATATTAGCTATCCTTACCTTTTCAAATCAAGACATAAAGTGATTTGAAAAAAAAAAACCCTATTGGAATTTTGATTGTAATGTTATTAAATGTATGTGTGGATAATTGCGTATTTAGAATATTAAGTGCTACTCCCCGGGTACATATTTCCATTTACCCAAGTGTTCCTTTAGGTATTTCAGTAATGTTTATGATTTTCTACATATAGCTGCTACACATTCTTAAGTTTACACCCAAGTATTTTATGTTTTTATCACTCTTATTTTAACCCTCTGATTACTCATCTCTCTTCTGCTCCTCCCTTTCTCTCTTTCCTTCCTCCCTCCACTCCTTACTCCCCTCATCTCCAAGTCTTTCCTCTCTGTCCTTTCTCACTGGTGTTGTGTGTTTGCATGTCTTTGTTTCCTTGGTATAGAAACAGCAGTAAGGGCTCTGTGGTGAGCTGGTTCCAACTATTCACAAGCCCAGAGAGCAACTCTGGGCAAAGCCTGCTCTGGGAGATAGACATAAAATTATGGGAGTTCAAGGAAACAAAATCAGAACAGCAGATTTTTCTCTTGGAGAGATATCATTTTCCCCAATAGTGCTTTAGGCCTCCCATGACCTTGACTAGCTCAGGATAAGGATAAGTGAACACTGACTTCATCTCTCAGCTGCCATGTGCCCAATCACCCGCCTTCATGCAAACTAGATGTCCTAGACCCTCTCTGTCTCTCAGGCCCCACCCCAATCTGTGGGCTGCTTTTTCCTTAGGAAGAGTGTGATTCAGACCCCATCTTCCATCTTCACCACCCCTTGGTCAAAGCCTCCTGACTGGTACCTCTCTATCACCCAGGGCCTCCTACTGTCTACGGCAGTTCAGCCCTCATGTCCCTCCTCTGCTCAATGCCTACTGAGGCTCCCATTTCACTCAGGGTGAGAGCCAGAGAAAGCACATCCAGTCTCTGCCCCATGCCCTTTCTTTATCTCTAAGTCTTCGCTCCCATCCTGCTCACTCCTTGCTGTGTCTTGAACCCAATAGATATGTTACCCCCAATATCTTTGCATGTGGGGTAACAATATCTTTCTGGCACTCCTTCCCCCCAGTAGCTCACTCTCGTACTTTCTCTAGGTAGGTCTCTGCTCAGGTGCCACCTGCTCAGTGTGGCTCCACCCCCCAACTCCTGGAACTTTTATTCCTTTTTCTGTTTTTCTCCCCTCCATATCACATATCATCTGACATACAATAAAGTGCTGTATTTGGTTATTGTTCCTCTCCCTGCAATAAATAAAAGGTACACACATGGGGTAATGACTTCATCTGTTTTGTTTATTGCTGAGTCCTCCCTAGTACTTAGAAGAATGCCTGGCACATAGAAGACATACCACAAATTGCTTATTAAATCAACGAATGAATAAAAGTTATGCTTGATTTATTGATTCACTCATTCAACAAACACATGCCACACTCAGTGGGGCGGGGTGAAACAGCTGGCTCAGACTCACCCTTTGAAGAATGTTAGGTTCAATTTCTTTCTCGCCTGCTTTTGACTTGTGTAACCTTGGGAAAGTTACTTCACCCCTCTGAGCCTCAGGACATCAGTCTTTGCTTACCTAAAGTTCACGTTTAACTGGGAGTCCTGTGATTTTATTGGCTACATCTGGCAACTCTAACAGAAAAGGTAAGAAACTTGTTCAAGGTCACATAACTATAAGTGGCAGAGCCAGGATTTGAACCCACTACAGCTCCAGAGGCAAATCCTTAATTACCACACTCTGCTGCCTCTCTTATGCCTGACCCACTTCCCCTTCTGTCCAGGGGCCTGCATTGCCCCAGGCCTGGTCTCTACACTAAGAAGTCTAACTTGGACCTCCCTTCTTCTGATGCCTCAGCTGTCTGCTATGCCAGCTTCTTAGCCACACTCTTTATACCACCCAAACGCATAATTAGGCCATTGCATTAAAATTCAACACTTCTGTAGTGAGTAGGTTTTATGTGCAACCCTCTCTGCTGAAGTAGCTCTGGCTAATAGATTAATTCCAGAAAGGGTTGGAACAGTCCCTAGAGGGGACTTTTCTTTAGATACCTCGAATATGCCCCTGATTGAGGGTCTGCTATGCTCTAGGCGTGTTACACAGCCATTTTCAGTGGTTGTCTGGAGACTCATTCCCACATCTGTTCTGTATTCAGGGCAAGTGACCTAATGGGTGATTGACAGGCTAAGTAGGATGGAAGGGCAGTGCTTTGAGGGGCATACAGGGGAGCATTCAGCTCCCCTGACAGCCTCTCATGTCTCAGCCTCTGACTGCTCCTTTATGAGACCTTTCCTCATTCCTCACCCCCACAGGTACTACTTTCCATGTCAGCGCTGGCTGGCAGTGGAGGAAGATGATGGCCAGCTATCCAGGGAGCTGTTGCCAGTGGATGAGTCCTATGTGCTGCCAAGCGAGGAGGACGAGGAGGGCGGGGGAGGTGGTGACAGCAACCCCCTCGACAACCTGGCCTTGGAGCAGAAAGGTTTCCTCAACTGAGACTGATTTCTTCCCTCCAGCGTCCCTCCCCTCTACCTCTTCCCCTTCCTTGGTCTCCATCTCTCCCTCCCCTGGAACTCTTGATGCTTTTCCCTCGGGTGTTATGTCTGTACTGCCCTCTCATTCTTCCATGGCAAGAATGGGGAGGTGAGAGGGGCATATTTCCACATGTCTACCATAAAGCTGGGCATAGAGTACAAGGCTTGCAATGGGATGGGATGGAATGGGACGGAATGGAATGGAATAGGTTGTAGTTGGTTCTGCCTGGTCCCGTGCCCTCCCTTCCAGGCAATTAGAGGCTCTCAATACATCTTTATCTTTGTCAAGGGAAAAAATAACTTTTGAGAGTTCTGTGATGCTTGTGCTTTTTCCCTTGAAACTTGCACCCCTAAAACTCTTCCCAACCTGGGAGAGGCAGACCAGGGCTCCTGGCCGATGAGCCTCTGACCCTCAAGTCACCTCAAATCTCCTGTAAGCATCCTACAATGCTATTGATTAAGGGCTTCCTGCGTGAGCTGGAGGTGAGGGAGGCCTCGTGTCTGCTTTTCAGATGAAAGACAGCTGTAAAGCAACACATTCTGCAAGTAAAGTGATTCATGGAAATGCCTAACACGAACATAGAAACATACTCAGCACATTTCTTCTCCCCTTCCTTCTTGGGAGGAACTACCCACCACTCACGTCTCCACACTCCTCTCCTGCAGATAAATCTACCACATTCTCAGTGACCATAAAGACTGGGGACAAGAAGAACGCAGGCACAGATGCTAACGTCTTCATCACACTCTTTGGCACAAAAGATGACACTGGTAAGAAAGCAATGCAGGGCTGAGGTTCACTCACATTCTCCCCGGGAAATTGGAAGACTCTGCAGAACATTCCAAGGAAATCATGGTCATGCCTCTGTCTCTTTATCTTTTTTAAAAAATAATTTTAAGAATCCCACCTTTATTGTTTTATTTTATTATGGGAAGAAGAGTTAACATGAGATCTAGCCTCTTAAATTTTAAATGTATAATACATTATTGTTGACTATAAGTATGTTTAGTATAGCAGATCTCTAGAGCTTATTCATCTTACTGTACTGAAACTTTATGCCTATTAATTAATAACTTCCTATTTCCCCCTCTTCCCAGATCCTAGTAGCCATTCCAGTCTTTGATTTTATTAACTTGACTATTTGGGATACTTTATATAAGTAGCCTCATTCTGTATTTGTCTTTCTGTGTCTGACTTATTCACATAATGTATTATCCTCAAGGACCATCCACGTTGTTGCATATTGTATAATGTCCTTTATAAAGGCTGAATAGTATTTCATTGTATGTATATACCACATTTTCTTTGTCCATACATGTGTCAATGGACATTTAGGTTTTCCCCACATTTTAGCTATTATGAATAGTGTGGCAGTGAACATGGGAATGCTAAGATCTTTTCAAGATCCCAATTTTAGTTATTTTGGATATATACCCAGAAGTAGGATTTCTGAATTAAATGGAAGTTATATTTTTGAGGAACTTTAATACTGTTTTCTATAGCAACCATTTTGTATTTCCACCAACTATATGCAAGGGTTCCAATTTCTCTACATCCTCATCAGCACTTGTTGTCTTTTTTATTTCTTTTGATAGTAGCCAACTTGACTGGTGTGAGGTGATCTCATCGTGATCTTGATTTGTGGCTCCCTGATAACCAGTGACAGTGAGCGTTTTTTACATATATTATTGGCTATTTGTACGTCTCCTTTAGAGAAATGTCTGTTTAAGTCATTAGTCCATTTTTAAATTTGGTTATTAGTTTTTTTGTTGTGGTGGTTGTTATTGAGTTGTAGGAATTCTTTATATGTTTTAGTGATTAACCCTTGTCAGATATTTGGTTTGCAAATATTTCCTCCCATTCTGTAGGTTGCCTTTTCACTCTATTGATTGTTTCTTTTGCTCCGCAGAAACTTTTTAGTTAGATGTAGTCCTACTTGCTTATTTTAGTTTTAGGTGTCTGTGCTTTTGGTGTTATATTCATGAAATCATTGCCAGGGCTAATGCCATGAAGCTTTGGCCCTATGTTTTCTTCGTGGAGTTTTATAGTATCAGGGCTTCTGTTTAAGTCTAGTCCATTTTGAGTCAACATTTTGCATATAGTGTAAGATAAGTGTACAAATTAACCCTTTTACATGTGAATATCCAGTTTTCCCAGCACCATTTATGCAGAAGACTATCCTTTTCCCGTTGTATATACACTTGCATGCCTCTGACTCTTGGCAGATTGCATTCAACTAGCCTTATCAAAGAAAGGCAGTTGTTTTTTTCTTAACAACCTCTGCATGAGGTGACTTGTCCACACAGGCTGTGAAGGTTGGTTCCTTTGGAATTCTTCTGAAACCTTCCTGAGGCAGTGCTATTGCACTCTGGGGAGCAGAGAGTCTTCTGCCCTTTCTCCTGTCTTCACCGCTGCCTCTACTGTCCTAGAAGTGTGTGGAAGCCATACGAATCATATTTCTTTGAGTGTCCACCCCAGGTCATGGTGACTGATCCTGTGGTCAGCCTTTTTCTAGGCCTTTCTGAAAGTTTTTTACCTTTTCCTGTATCCTTCCTGGAGACATCACTCTGTTTGCCACTCAGAAGCATCATAAAGGGGCTTCCTGATCCAGGGAGTAGTCGCTTCTCTGTGTTTCTGCCACCTTTCTCCTTCTGTGCTAGTGGCAGAAGTAGCCTACTTCTAACTCCACCACAAGAAGGGAGATGGTAGCTCTTCCCAGCTTCCAGTGAGATCCAGCCGATGGGTTTCATGGTGCTCTGTATATAAGGTGCTCAGGAAATTTGGAATCATTCTAGAACTTCCATCCAGGTACTCAGAGAAGGTGGTACTTAGTGATGGGGTCGACTATCCACTCGGGCTACCTGTCCAGCCATTCAGAGTAAGTTCAGAGAGAATTGGTTTCTCAAACAGTCCTTATGTATTTGCTCAAAACCCTGTGGGTCCAGAGCTTTGTGCCAAGCATTGTTGAAGAACGAATGAACCCAATCCATCATCTTGGAGTGCTCATATTCTAATATAATGGTGTGATGGTAGAGCATGGACTCAAGCTTGACTGGTTTAAGTTTCTCTTCTACCACTTATCATCTGTGTGACTTGGGAAAGTCGCTTAACCTCTCTATGCCTTAGTTCCTCCCATTTTTAAAATGGAAATTAAACTAGTTTATGCCTCATAGAGTTGTGGATTTAATGAAATTGAATATTAAAATATTTGAAACAAAATGATACTCAAAAAATATTTTTTATTATTATTAAATAAGTTAGATAATGTATAATGAATGAATTAGGTCATAACTATAAAGGTATGTCATTGTGATGGTTACTAAACAATGAGACATGGAATTGAGGTCTCTAACAACTGCTTTTAGTTGCCAGGGGGTTTCTATGTGTTAGGCGCATTCTTGAGATCTTTCCTCACAACAATATGGGAAAGCACCAAGACCACCCCTTTTGACATCTGAGGAAACCAAGTCTCAGAGAATTAAGTAATTTTCCCAAGGCCAGATGTTAAGTGGCAAAACCAGGCATTGAACCCAGGTCTGTCTGCTTTTTGTGCACATGAACCAGTCTGTAATGAGCCTGTGAGTATCAGAAGGCTTCCTGCATGAGACTGGCCCAGAGCCGGGACCCACAGGGTAAGGGACTCGAAGGCAATATAGTGCATGCTGAGGCAGGAGAGGATGGCTGGTGTCTTACGACACTTAGATCAGCCCAAATTTCAGACTGATGCCACAGCCAAGGTCCCAGGACAGATTACATATGTGAGATGGCTGGTGGGGGGCATTTGAGTCTCCAGAGAATTCCCACGTTCTGCATCCTGCAGGGGAGCCCCTGTTTCCCCAGGGAGCCTGGGAAGGATGGCTTTTTCCCTATGTAGAGAAATGCAAGGGGTATGGAAGGAGAGCAGGCGTTGACAAGGCCCACTGTTTTCTTTTGGATGACCTTGGATAAGGCACTTGGCCTCTCGGTGTGTCTCCTTTTCTTTAGATACAAACTGAAAATAAAAATACATAGCTCAGAAGATTATCACAAATCTTAATAAAAAGACACATGCCAAAACAAAAGAGGCCACTTGTGCCCAATAGATGGTGAATGCATGGTCTAAAAAAATTTTGATTATTATGAAACACTAAAAGAGGTGGTCAGACTAGGTTTTAAAGGTCTCAGGACTAGCTAGTCATGTTAGGGTCATTTGGTTGGCAGGAATGGCCCTCCTGAAATCCTCCAAGACCAACAGCGACAAGTTTGAGAGGGACAGCATCGAAATCTTCACGGTGGAGACGCTGGATCTGGGAGATCTATGGAAAGTCAGGATTGGCCATGACAACACAGGTTTGGCTTCCATCTCCTCCATTCCCTGCTGAGAACATAAGGACCACAGACTGGTCCTCTGAGTATCTGGGAAAGAATCTGGAGGAAACTTGGATGTCACCTGACTTCCATAATGACACAGCTTTCTCACTCACTTCAGCCCAGTAGAGCCCTGGCTGCACACAGAGATTCTGACCTAATTGGTCTGGAGTGGGGCCTGGACACTGGTGAATTTTAAAGCCTTTCCCCATCCCCTACCCTCTGTAATTTCAGTGTGCAGGGAGGTTTGAGAATCCCTGATCTAGCTCAGTGGTTCTCAAATTTGAGTGTGCATCAGAACCACCTGGGGCGGGGGGCTTGTTAAAACACAGATTTGTAGGTCCCATCCCCAGAGTCTTTGGTTCAGTAGATCTGGAGTGGAGCCCAAGAGTTTATTTATATTTCCCACAAGTGATGCTGAGGCTGCTAGTCTGGGACCCTACTTTGAGAACCACTAGTCTAGCCCATTCTTTCTAGAATGCACTGACGCTACAGCCAGACAAAGAATGTGCCCAAGTTTGTTCTCTCTCAGTAAAGTCAGACTCATTTTCTTGGTCTTCAAACCAAATTATCGAAGCCTACAGAAGCAGGCCCTCCTCCTAGCACCTAGGACTGAGGGCAGGGTTCTCTCCTGGCTTCCATTGCCTGTTTTAAGCTTGAACACTCCTTTTCCTAGGGAGGACAAACCATTAGTCCTTCATTGATTTCCCTCCCCTTTATGAACCACGAACTGAGGCCAGGGTGGTTGGGAGTGTCATTCCTGTCACTAAGTGACATTATTAAGTCCTTGTTAACACAGGCTCCCTTGGCATCTCTGGGCTCCCTGTTCAGAATGCCTTCAACCCTGGACAATGTCCTTGCTTCCCTCCCCCCAGACTCCTGCCCTCCTGTCATCTCTTCCCCATGCTCCTTCGCTCTTGCTAATTTCACTGACAGCAGCCTGGAATGTGATCCAACTTCAGCTGGGTGCACATTTTTAGAGAAGTCATTTTAGCAATGCTGTAAGCAAAAGGGATGACATGTTCATGGTAGAGCTGTAGGCATCAGCCACTGAGTAAGGAAGGACATTTGGAGCCCCTGAAATTATCCATAGGAAGCCATTATACAGAAGTTTTTAATGGGTCTGTCTCCTCTCCCTCCAGGCAAGGGTCCGGGCTGGTTTGTAGACTGGGTAGAAGTGGATGCCCCATCTCTTGGAAAGTGCATGACGTTCCCCTGTGGCCGCTGGCTGGCCAGGAATGAAGAAGACGGGGCCATCGTCAGGGACCTCTTCCACGCGGAGCTCCAGACGAGGCTATACACGCCGTGTAGGAACCCCCTGCTTCCAGGCTCCATCACCCACCACCCCAACTTGGTCCCAGGCCCTCCTCCAGTGTCCACCCTGGGTCAGACTGCCCTTGGAGATTTGGATCTCTTGCTCTTTTCCCAAATTTCCTGGGCCCTATGCAAGCTGAAGGCTGAGCTCCAGACCCAGGGAAAGAAAATATGGGACTTATTTCAAGTTCTACCCCAAACAAGCTGGTGACAACAGGCAGAGAGCCTTCCCTCTCTGGGATTCAGTTTCCTTGTCTGATAAACAGAGATAATAATAATTGTGAGGTATCATTATCAACCCCATCATCAATATTCATTCTGGCCATTAAATCACTGCTATAAGATTTTATACAGATTGGGGAAAAAATTTGAAAAGAAGCTAAATGTAATCCCTTTTACTGCTAAAGGAAGGGAGGAAGGGAAATAATTGAGTGAAGTTTTGATACTTCTTTTCTATTGTTATCATCAGAAAGTATGTATTAAAACTTTATTTACAGGTAGTTACATTCTATATGTTGGGACTCAAACTGAAATCAACCAAACTAAAAAATCTATCTGAATATGCCAAAATCTGAACCAAACCCAGAGAATACAATTTCTAACCAAATATTAGCTATACCAAAAGATTTTCCCCAAACAACTCATACTTAAACAGTGTGAATCAATGAACTTTTTTTTCTTTCTGCCTATAGCATTTAAACTGGAAATGACCAGATCATCAAAACATTTTCTGGTTCAAAGCCTAAAATAAAGTGACATTTCTCTCTGGGAGGGTCCCTGCAAATACAAAGCAAATTCTAGATGCAGCCTCTGCCTCCAGGATCCGCCTGCAAGCTAGGACAGACGCACTGACCTGACAGATGTACACACAGCTGGCAGCAGTATTGGGTGGGAGCCCTCAGAACCGAAGTATCTATATCTCACTTTGTGCCCTAGGACCGGCCTTACTCTCCACAGGAAAAAAAATTATAAGACCTGACCTTGAATATATTTAGTTCTAGTCTGATGTTAAAATTAACCCACGTGCCCTTTGTCTTACATTCACATTTGCCAAAAAGAAAAAAAGCACAGGAGACTCGACATTCAGACTGACTAGCTATGGAGGCAGCTTCAAAGTGCAGTCTCCCCAGGCAGGAGCGCAGAGAGGAGGAGTCTGCTGCTCAGAACCTCCTTCCCTGACAGGTTAAGGTCTTGGGGCTCCAAAGCCTGGGAGCTCCAGGGGCTGGGGAGCTGCAGTCCCAGAAGCGGTGGGACTAGCCATCAGCAGCAGGGGCCCAGAAGGAATCAGGCAGCTGATTCATCAGGGCTGCTCAATACACATGAAACCACAGACCAGCTGAAATGTGCTGCCCACACAGTAGAAGCATATCAATTAGGAAGGGGGCCGTCGTGATGTCTGAACCGACAGGCTCCCTGGGAGAGGTGGGACATGGTGTGGAGCCCTGAATGTCAGAATTATGCCACGTCAGGCCTGGAAGGGACTTAGTCTTCAACCTGTGTCCTCAGGTTCTCTGCTGGGCAAAGCCAGTGTCTTAGGGCAGCCAGGGGTGGAGGGGAAGGTCTAAGAAATGACAGCCTTCTTGCCGCAACCCGTCCCCAGTTCATGCCAACCAGAGCATCTCCTCAGCTTTAACAAATCAAAAAATTTTTTTTCCTGAACATTCTTGATAAATATATTTATGAGAATTTCACAGTTAAAGAAACTGAAAACCACAGATCTAGATAAACCCTTTCATTTTCCAGGCAAGGAAACTGAGGCCCTGACGTTGGCCCCAGGACTCACAGCAGTTCAATGGCAGAGGCAGAACTTAGAAACCAGGTGACAAATCGGAGCCCAGGCCTAGGATGATGAGGGTGGCGAGTGGGCTGTTCCTGCCCAAACATTTCCAGGGCTTCTCACACGGCCCACCAGTCTCAGGAAAGCTCAAATCCATTGCCAGCTTCTCTGCTCAAGGCCTTCTGGGCCATAGGCGATGGAGAAACCCAAGAAGACTGAGAGGAAGGGACACGGCCCTGCAGAGATCACACCTCCATAATGCCGGAGGGCTTGGCAGAGTCAAGACCATGTCCCCCTAACCCCCTGGGGAGGGCCGTATGCAGGCCCTTGTGGGACCGGGGTCACCTGCATAGGCCACCCTCCCTGTGGCTTGTGGGCAGGCAGCAGTACTCACCTCTGGTTCATGACAACAGCACCATGACACCAGTCATATAACCTGGGGGTAGTTACTTCCCTTCTCATTTGTAAAATGGAGTAAAATAATACCTGAGATAAGGAATGTAGAGTGCTTAGTATGGAGTCTGGCATACCACAAGTACAACTATTACGAATACAATTATTCTTACTACAGTTCTACAGCGAAGTAACCATCATAATAAATGAAAAGCAAATTCCTCTTCTGGAGAAGGTTGGGGCCACCTGTGAGAAGGTGACTTTTAAAGTGACTCAAAGGTCAAGATCACAGGATAGGGTAACTTTCCACTTAAACTGTTTCTCTGGGTTTCCTTCCTTCCTTCCTTCCTTTCCTTCCTTCCTTCCTTCCTTCCTTCCTTCCTTCCTTCCTTCCTTCCTTCCTTCCTTCCTTCCTTCTTTCTTTCTTTCCTTTCTTTCTTTCTTTCTTTCTTCCTTCCTTCCTTCCTTCCTTCCTTCCTTCCTTCCTTCCTTCCTTCCTTCCTTCCTTCCTTCCTTCCTTCCTTTCTTTCTTTCTTTCTTTCTTTCTTTCTTTCTTTCTTTCTTTCTTTCTTTCTTTCTTTCTTTCTTTTTCTTTCTTTCTTTTCTTTCTTTCCTTTCTTCTTCTTTTATTGTAGCCCAGAGTAAGTATAGATATTTATATACAAATGCAGCAAATAAAAATGTCACAAAACATTTCACCTCACTAGGTTAGGTAACTACGTGAAGGTCCAGGTCCCTGGGCAGCAGCTGCTGGTTTAGGGGTCCGGGGTGGTGGTGCAGGTGAAGAACTTGACTTTGCTCCTGTTTGTTTTTTGTTCTCATGTCCCCTTCGATTTTACCCTCTGTTCCCTTCCCCCAGTTGTTCCTTATGAGATCACCCTCTACACCAGCGATGTGTTTGCCGCCGGGACAGACGCCAACATCTTCATCGTCATCTATGGCTGCGATGGCGTGTGCACTGAGCAGAAGTTCCTGTGCACAAACAAGAGGGAGCAGAAGCTGTTCTTTGAGCGGAAGTCTGCCTCGCGCTTCATTATGGAGGTACCTCCAGGCTGCCAGGGGGCCGGACTTGGCGAGGGGTGAAGCAGGCCCAGAAGATGGAGGAGGAGCAGGAGTCCTGAGTGCAGAGGCAGACATTACTTGCACTTCGATGGGCTGCTGTTAGTGAGAAAGATGGGCAGTTCATCGACCTCTCTGGCCCTCAGTACAGCTGAGCAGCCAGGAGGGTGATGAGCCTTGCCCTGTTTCTCAAGAACTGGTGTCAGGATCAAAGGCTTGGGGAAACTAGAGGCACAATTCAGCACTCACTGGGGCTGTCTGCAGTGCCACCACCAACAATGGACATGTATCCACAGGAAGAGCCTGGCTTTCAGACTCACTCATCACATAGCTCTGTCTCCCACTCACCCACCAAACCAACCCAATACAGAACATCCTGTGTGCTCCTTGATCCCCTCAGCTCTGTCCTGGGGGTTTGGTTGGTTGATGTTTGCTGTGGACATGAGTCACAGCATCTTGGTATCCTGCGCACATCAGTTCAGTGCCTCCCCTGTGCACCCACTGTGTGTTAGGTTCAGTGGGAGAGACAAGAGAAGGGGTGGACCCAGGCTCTGCCTACGAGGGCCTGCTGTCCAGCTGGGGACTCCCCCGTCTCCACACAAAGTTAATGAGAGAGTCTGGCAATCATCCCAATAATTGCTCCTGTGGGTAAGAAGGCACTGTTATAGGGCTTCCCCGTATTAACTTATTTAAACTTCATGACAGCTCTGGGCTGTGCTTATCCCTATTTGCAGATGGGAAACAGAGGCACAGGGAATTTAGTAGCTTATGTAAAAATCACACAGCTGGAGCATAGGGGATGAAGGATTCAAACCCAGGTGGACTGGCTCAGAACACGTGTTCTTAGCCCCTGCAGTAGACGAGCCCACGGGGATGAGGGCACATGGTGGGGTTGACGGAGCCTGCTGAGGAAGTTCACAGCGGGGAGAAGACCCCTGGAAGTGGGCAGAGGCAGCGACAAAGAAGGGAGGCATTTTGAGCCAGGGAGGCATCATGGCCAAGGACCCCAGGTGGAAATTAGCACAGAATATGGCTTAAGGTTTGACCAGAGGGCACAAGAGGAGAATGACTGACTAGGGTAGAACCCAGATGAAGCAGGACTTAAAGGGGACGACTGAAGGAGAAGAGCTGGAAGTCTCAGGAGCCTGGACTCCCCAGGTAGTGGGCACTTTTGAAGATGTGCCCCTCGTTTTCTGGTGGGAAACAAAGCCCAAAGCCCCTTCCTTCTTCCCTGTTCTGGGGACAGCCAGCTCCCTCCCCACCTTGTCGGGGAGCAGCCAGCACTTGTGGGAAGGTTGCCACCCTGGTGGAATCTTTTAACAAGGAAAATTCAAGGGTGATTCATCTATCCACACGAAGCCACATCTCATCCACCCAAGATGTCACGGAGCATGAGTCACCCACGCCTGCTGCCACCAGGGGCCGGGCTGTGATTACACTTCACTGCCAGGGAGTTTTATCAATGAAATCCCCACTGATAGGCAGCTGTCATTTGCCAGTCATTTGTTGCTAGTTTTTTTCTTTTTTTTTTTCAAATCTATTTGGGTGTTGGGGGAGTATGAGAGCTTGGAAACACATGAAAAAGCTTTATTTTTCTCTATTTCTCTTTTCTAGATGACCTTCAGGTAAGATGATGAGCATTGGATTGTGAGCCCTTAGCCCTGGGTTCTGGTTCTGGCTCAACCACTAACTCATGAACAAGCCAGTCCCTCTCTCTGTGGCCTCATCCTAAGGCACAGGAAAATACCAATAATAGCTAATGTTTATTGAGCACTTCCCATATACTAACCTTGTCCTAAGCACTTGATGCATACCAACTCATTTAGTCCTCATCACCATTCCAAGTGTTAGATAATATGATTATATTCCACTTTATAGCTGAAACGGCACAGCAAGGTTAAGTAACTTACTCATGGTGTCAGAATTACCGAACAGCAGAGTCAGGGTTTAACCTCAAGCAGGTAGGGTCTACAGCTTAGCTCTTTCACCTCCTGGGAGACCGCTAGGGTCCCTTCTGATTCTGACATTGTCTGAGTCCATCCCTGAGGCCTGCCGTCCATGGCCAGTGGTCCCCTCCAGGCCTCCTCGCTCTCGGAGGAGTCACAGCTGAGATGGCCTCCCAGGCACAGCACGTGTGACCGAATGACTGGATGATTAAGGTCACAAAAGCACCATAGAAAGCCGAGGTCCACACATCTCACCCTCAGAGATGAGAAAGGAGGAGAAAGTGGTGCTTGAACACAGGGAGAGGCCGATGGGCCTTCACTCCCTGGTTCCGGCAGGCAGCTCAGTGTCCTCAAGTGGAGATTCTGGGAGCCCAGGACTTCACCCTCAGACTTCGTGGTCCTCACACTGTGAAAGATGAGGCCTCGTTTAAAATGTCCAGGGCACTATCATTGGCCTGAAATCACCGATCTTTGCTTAATGATTCAGAAAGCGCCCCCTAGGGGCTCACAAGGCACTTCGATGCTCGGATGGAGTGTGGGGGAGCTGGCCACTGGGGAGTTGGGGGAGCAGTGCAGGGTGGCAGAAGCAACAGCAGTTACAGCAGTCTTGTTAATTCCTGGTTTCCAGCAATGTGGCGCCATGCTGGTCACCCGGAAGGACACACCGATTCACAAAAAGAACCAAGGCTGAGATTTTAGACCTAGAAGTGACCTCAGGGGGTTGTTACCCTGCCCACACCCCTACCTTTAGCTATGTGAGACATTTTTCTCCCCCGTTTTATAGTTGAGGAAGGTGTGAGGCCTGGAAGGTTGAGTGGTTTGCCTCACATCCCATAGCCTGTAGGTGGCAGGGCCAGGTCTACAAGTGGCCAGGATGAGGGTGGGTGGGAATGGGGGCGGGTTCCTCAAGCAACGCTGATGGGCCTCCCTTGGCTGCCCAGGGTAGGGGGGCATGCGAGGGGGGAGGAAACCTGGCTGGAGGCTGCGGCAGTTCATTCAGAGGTTACTTCGGTCTAGGGTTACAGAATCTTCACATTTGATGAATGACTCAATCATTCTGATGCCATTCACTCGCCAAGAGCCCTCATCCACCCCAGAACTGACTATGCCATCTCTTTATAGCACTGAGAACTTGGTAAAACAGGCCAGGCAGGCAGCCAGCTCCCCAGAGGGGCTGCCAGGAAACTCAAGTCTACATACTTCTCCTTAACTCCCAACTGTCAAATCAAATCTCAAGGCATGAATTTCATGGACCAACCATGAGCCAAGGCATCTAGATATTTCCCTGTCTTCTTTTCACTTTACCCTGATTTCCTTATCTATTTCTTATCCTGTTATTGCCCAAATGCTCATAAGGATGAGGCAAGATGTGGACCAATATATACTGTACCATTTCAGAGGAGAGCATGATACATGGGAACCGAGAGAGGCCCAGAGGCTCCTGGAGGCCCTGGAGTGAAAGCCTGACAGAGAGATAACCATGGAGGCTGTGTCAGCTAGTTAGATGACCTTGCCTCGTGTCTGGCCACCTTGCTACTTCTTTAGAGGGCTCCCAGAGAAGTGTCAGTCATTCCGGACTGGGTCTCCCCTCTGCACTCTGGGACCGTAGACTCCAGGCAGAAGAGAGGAGAGATTACAGCTCCTGAATGTCAGGGACTCACTATGGCCCACAGACATGCACCATTGTGGTTAAGGTTCAGTACTGCGTGTGAGAGAACCTGGCTGACTTTATCACACCCAGATGAGAAAACATCCTCATGAGAGTGATAAAGTCATCCTTTCAGGCAATCCTTATTCAGTGCCTAGCTGCGTTCTAGGTTTGAGGAGCCTGCTCTTGTGGCTTTCAGTGGCGGAGGAGAGGGTATCACACAAATAAATGCAAACTTCACATGTGAGAAGTGCTCTGGGTTGGGAGAGGGGGTCTTTAGGATGCTGTAAGAGTCTCTTATAAAGAGATCTGACTTTTTGGAGGTGGCCAGGGGGCTTCCTTGAGGAAGTGATCCTCCAGCTGAGACATGAAGGATGGGGTTGAGAAGACACTGGTTTAGGTAAAGAAGAGGAAAGGAGGGGCAGGGAAGCATGTGCAAGGGCCCTGTGGCAAGTTTGAGGAACTGGAATTTGTGGGATATAGAAGAGGAGTGGCTGGAGATGGGGGTGGCTCTTGATGGGCCAAGGAGAAGGTCGGGCTGGCAAGACAGGGCGTGGGCACAATCAGATCTCATCTTCTCATACCCAAGTCCATTCTCAAGCAGGGAACGAGCTGCTACGACAGTAAGTAATGAAAGACAGAGAGCTGGACGCCACCGTGAAAAGAGGGGACGGCCTCCCAGAGGTTGATTGAACTGAGTTCTGGATACCAGGCTGATTTTAAGTGGAAGAAGAGGAAGGGAAGGATGAACAGGGCATGTGTAGAGGGGATTGGGGCTGACTTGGCTGGACAGTGGGGACAGTGGGGAGAAAGTGACCCCTGCAAGTTGAAAGGGACTCAAGGCCGATGTCCTGGGGAAGCAGGTGTCAGCTCAGGTTGTATTTTCTTAGATCTGTCAGCTAACATCTGGTGCATTTTCTCTTTTCCAAAGTTAGAAGATGTGGGAGAAGTCATTGAAAAAATTCGCATTGGCCATGATAATACGGGCATGAATCCTGGGTGGCACTGCTCCTATGTGGACATCCGCAGGCTCCTCCCAGACAAGGATGTGAGTTTCTGACCCATCCATCCTGCTGTTCTCTTGCCTCTTTCCAGAAGAGATTCAAGGCAAATTTGCTATAGAAACCTTCAGCCTTATTAGGTTGAGATAAAATCTTCTGAGAAAAATTCTCCCAGTTCACTCCAAGTACAGGAACTAACTAACTTAGAACCTGGCTTAGGGGTCAAGGAGGAGGGTCTGGGCAGCCATGTCTCTGCTTCTCACCCCAAGGCCATACTACTGGGGAATGACCAAGTGTGCCCTTCCTGCTATTCATCAGCACACAGAAAGAAATTCACCCGAACAACGTGGAAAACATTCTGAAACCACAGGATCCTAAGCCTAGGAGGCTGCTCGCAGTCCTGGTTGTGGTTATGAGTGACTGGGGAGAAATTAAAAAAAAATACAGGGCCCCTTCTTTTACTCACTGAATCTGTGGCTCCAGGATGAGGTTCAGATGTCTATTTTTAAAGGATGCTGAGAACCTCAACCTTCAAGAGCCAGTTCTGATGTGGCTGTGTAAGTGTTTAAGTAAGACTGCGTCTGCTGGGATTGGGGCGGGGCTCAGGAGGGGGGCATCCCCGTGGCCTTTGCTTTATCTGTGGGGCTCCACGCCCCTTGTCCCTGGTCCCCGTAAGTGTTGACATACTGATGAACCACCGATGTTGGTAGTTTCCACGTTAAGGACTAATTTTTTTCCTCTCTTTCTCACCCCAGGGTACAGAGACCTTGACTTTCCCTTGTGATCGATGGCTTGCCACCTCAGAGGATGACAAGAAGACCATTCGAGAACTGGTCCCTTATGACATCTTCACTGAGAAATACATGAAAGATGGGTCCTTAAGGCAAATCTACAAGGAAGTAGAGGAGCCACTGGACAGTAAGTGTGGTGCGATTGTCCCTGTCACCTCCCTTGTAGGGCACCTGCCCTGTGCCAGGCGGAGCAGGAGGCAGAGTCAATTATTATCTTGCTTCCATGGAGAGGGCAACTGAGGCTCACAGAAGTTACATAACCCGCTGAAGTTCACACAGCTAATAAATGTCAGGACAATTCTTCAAAGTCTCAGCTGTCTCACTCCAAGGTTTGTGCTCCAATCCCTTCCTGGCCTGACAGTGTGATGGTGCATCCAGATATGTGTTCTCCTGTGCCTGGATTATGCTGGGCCCGGTTCTCTCCCTTCACTTGGTTTACTTGGCTACAATCTGTGGGGCTTGATCCTCTCTGCTCTTGCTGGATCCAGCGGTCCCAACCAAGGATGAATCCAGAAGCGTCCTGAATGCTCTTTCCCTTTCCTGTGCCAGGTAGCATTGCTTCAGGCTCCATCCTCAGCCTCCTCCTCTTTCTACACTGAGTTTGCATGTGTGAGTGTGTGAGTACACACACACACACACACACACACATTCTTCCTGGACCACACGGACGGAGCCACACCTCTGTTTTGACCAGCAATGCCACTGTCCATGTCCACCTGCTTGTTATTCATCAGCTAGTCAGCTCTGAGTAAGCTATAGCTATGCCAAAAATCAAATCCACTTGCAAAAAACAGACTTCCTACCCCTGATGACATACAAACATGTACTTTTGTATTTTATATTTGATAAAAGATCAGAGGTGCTCCCAACCCTTGGAAATCCAACTTACATTTGTTGCATCGCCTTCTTGGGGGTGGGGGCGGGAATAGTAAAATCCAAGATTCTAGGCCCCGTATGGAGCCAGGGTCTGATAAAGCAGCTCTAGCATTTCCTGTAATCTGAGTTGCCACCGCTTAGAGATAAAAGTGAGTGTTGCCTCGATAACGTGCCTTTCCCTATCCATATCCTTTTCTCTACATTTTCTCTGTTACTGAATCTGGGGGATGATAATTCCCTTTTGTCCTCGGATCCCAGAGGGCGCTCCGGAAGCTGTCCCAGCGGCACCCTCGGGCTGCTCTGTATCAACAACGTGCCTCAAACCCACTCCCGCTTGGCGGTGTTTCTAGGGAAACATCTTCCCGCCGAGCGCTGTGCTGTGTGGCCTGTGTGGGACAGGCAGGGAGGAGGATCCAGAAATAGCTGGATCTGACTGCACAGCCGCATTGCTCAGCACCCTGAAGCTGAATCAGTTTTCCTAATTCCCAAAGGACTGCAGAGAGCAGCGGGGGTAGGAGAGAGGGAGCCGGAAGGCCATTTAATCACAGTCCCTGGTGACACAGTACCCCACTCTGGGACAAGGGCTCCTAGAAAATGTTCTGCCCAGATATAGAGCAGGGCTGAGTGCACAGCCAGGAAATGGATGGAGAGAAAAAATGGGGGAAGAGGCACAATCAACTGTTATGGCTAAACTATGACAAAATGCCTAATGTTACTCATGTCAGCATTAGCCAGACAGGCTTGGGGTGTGTCGGCTCTTAAACACAAAAGAGATTTTATTTAGTAACGCAGCGCAGGAGATGCTGACTGGATTCTGCACTGAGCTGAGAGAGGTGGGCGTGGGGAGCAGTGTGACTGGTCCTGGTTCCTGCCCTGGAGCGGGGCAGGCCTCTGAGAGGGATTCGCACAATGCACTTCAGGGGTCTGGAGAGGAGAGTGCTGGGTGGGGCTACAGAGACAGGGAGGATGGGTGGGGAGAAGATTTGGAAAGGAGGGTACAGGAGGACGTAGATGTCAGGTCCAGATGTGAGTTTGTGACTATGGTCTAGTGCCCATGGATGTGTCCCCTAGGTGACAGGGATGTGGCTCCAGAGCACAGGAAGGAACTGGGTTGGAGATACAGACTCGGGGAACGCATGGACATCGACACCCAGGGCAGGGTGAGCGCCGAAGGAAGTGGACTGAACCAGGAGACAGTGGCATCCAGGCTGCAGGCCGACGGTCAGGAACCCATCAGCCTGCTCAGGGAGGGGCGTTCAGAGAGGCAGAAGGAGAGAGGGGAGAATCACGCTGTGGAATCCAAGGGAAAATGAAGAAAATAATAGGAACCATGTGGGTGTCAGTGTGTTCCATAAGCATGAGTATGAGCAACTCTTATCACCTCACTTTTCCAAATTTAATTAAACGTGGTTCTGAGCCCACATGTGAGGGTTGGTAAGCAAGTCCATCCCAGTCACTGCAGGGAGGGAAATCCCCTTATGAGAATCTGGTAAGAATCCTGAGCCTTAGAGGAGGGGTCCGGCCCTTAGTCCCCGATGGGTATCACCTGTGCCAGTGCCCTCCTGCCACATGGAGCCACTGCTGCTGTTGGCTCTCTGCAGACACACAGGTGTCATTTCTAGATGACCAGAAATACTTCTCCAGGAACCCTGGCTATGTCACCTGACACTCAGTTTGACCTCCTTGCTTCAAGTCCATAAAGAAGCCCACAGCCATCTCCCCGTTTGGTGTCTATGTGCAGTTGAGGGGTTCCTGCCACCTGTGGAGACCCCCAAACTCTCACTGGCTCTCAGACTGGAAAAAATAACCTTCCTCCTAGTTAGGCTACTTCCACCCTTCACCACAGAGCCACAGCTTCCACCCCTTCCCCTTAGCTGGAGATAATCCAGCTAAGTCCCCTCTTCCTTGGCCTGAAACTCAAAAGTTTCTAGGACAGAGAAATGTGGAAAGGGGACAAAGAATCCTTAGCTTTCGTAAAAACTCAAAACTCACCTTTTCCCGCTGGAGTGGAAGTTAGAGCAGAGATAC
The DNA here is from genome assembly GCA_004027375.1 of Macroglossus sobrinus. Classification (NCBI taxonomy): domain Eukaryota; kingdom Metazoa; phylum Chordata; class Mammalia; order Chiroptera; family Pteropodidae; genus Macroglossus; species Macroglossus sobrinus. Next base: position 24,445 of record PVKZ01002955.1, read on the forward strand.
ATTATTCTTCCTACACAAGCCCACAGCAGCAAAACAAAAACAAGACAACAGTCGTTTTCATTTTTCTTAATACTTTTTAATAACTGTCACACCAGTACTTATTGAGCCCTTCCCACAGGCCATGGGAGACAAAGGAGAGGGTGACAGGCACTGTGGCTTTGGTGAGGGATTTCCCTGGAGCTCTGGGGACGAGTGGTGAATGACAGTGGGTTGAAGAAATGAAAATAGGGAAATGGACACTGAAGGGAAACTGTTCTTTCAAAAACTTGTGATCTTTTCCATAAACAGTGTAGAAGGATGTGGCGTGGGTACCGGTCACTCTCAAAGAGGAGGGCACATAACTGTTAGTGTGTCAGGGCTGGCAGATTTAGTGACCACAAAGTAACAGGTGAGGCCATTTTCTGAGTCCTTCTCCTGGATGCTGTGGGTGGGCGGATGACTAGATGGTTTGAGGAGCGCTGGGGAAAGTCTCCACCCTTTGGGTCTTGGAGGCAGTGTCCAAATCATACGGATGAATTTCCCACTGGTGAATCCACCTGGACTTGTAGCAGAAAGTGTATAAATGAGCGCATAAAAGGAAGACACTAATTCCTCCTTGAGGCCTGGGCCAGAAGCATAATACCTCTTACAAATCCAGTTTCCCCAAACCTAAAGCAATGCCACCCTTTCTTCCTTTCGTCCCTCTGTCTGTCTTTCTGTCTGTCCAACTGCCTGCCCAGTTGTGCTGTACTCGGTGCAGATCTTCACAGGAAACGTTCCTGGGGCAGGGACGGACGCCAAGGTCTACATCACCATCTACGGAGACCTGGGGGACACCGGAGAACGGTACCTTGGCAAGTCGGAAAACCGCACCAACAAGTTCGAGAGAGGAACGGTAGGAGGGGCACACAGAGCTGACCCCCTTCCCTCTCCTCCCTGGGTCCAGATATCTGCAGGCCAGCTCTTCTTGGTCCCCGAGGCTGTCTGGAAATTTTGTGCTTCCCCCTGCTCTGGTCTCCTCTCTCAGCCTAGGCACAGGCCCTGGTTCCTGTGAATGAGGTGCAGGTGGGGCTTGAGCGAGCAGGAGGCCTTTTGAGCAACCTAGGTTGCTGGCTAGAAGGGACGGGGCCGTCTTCAGAAAATCTGGCCCACTCCGGGGCATTGTGAATATTCAGATGCATGCGGCAAAACCATGAGGCTGCACAGAGGCTTGACCTAGGAACCTGGAGGCCTGGTTCTGCTACCAGCTCCTCATCTTGTTGAATTTCTATGGCCTCACTTTCTTCATCTGTAAAACGAAGGGGTCTAATGAGAATCAGCCGAACTGCATCGTGCAGAGCCCTAGGCAGCACCAAGACCTTCAGGAACCACGGAGGGGTAGGAAAGCAGATGGGCACCCACTCTCCCCACACGTGGATCCATTAGACCTAGACTGTCCATTGGAGGACCAAGCAAGCCTTCTTTATTAAGCAAAGATCTCTGTGTGGGGGGAAAAAAGAAAAGGCTTGACAACCATGTGACCGAATGGTGTCAGAGGCCTTGCCAGCTCTGATAAATGGAGGAATTCTGTCCAAATCTCCCTTCCCACCAGCTCGGCTTCCCTCTCCCGGCCTAGCTCATCTCTCTCCTGTGCCCTTTCTGCCTTAACCTCCTCCACTGGCTCCTCAGCCTCTTGTCCTTCTCTCCATTCACCTAAATCTGCTGGAAATCCTCACGGGCCAGGCTGTAGCTTCAGCTCCTAACCCAGTCTGTGGTCTTGCTTGTGGCCATGAACTTGTGGGCATTCCATGTAACAACCAGTTACTGGGGTCTCCCTAAGCCTGACCCTCAACCAGGCATGACCTTTAGCGCTAAAACATTTGCTGTAGGTGAGGAGAAAATTAACTCTGGGGCAAGGAAAGCAAGTATTATTTAAACAGGTCAACATCTGGCTGGTGGCCCCATAAGCCAGGCCACCTGGAAGGAGCCCCAGCCTGGTGGTGAGGTCCTTGTGGTGTTAGACCCTGGGCCCCCATGCATTTGCTCCATCATCCAAATACCAACCATTTCCCTTTGGCTCTGGTTTGAGAATAGTACTGAAGTGGGAGTAGTACTATGATAGTTACTTAGACCCCCGGGCTGAAAAACAGGCAAGAGATGTAAGAGCACTTTGTATCAAGGAGAAATACACACACACACACACACACACACACACACACACACACACACACACACACAAACACACACGATATAATTGGCCCTGCATTTGTAAGGTAGTTTTTAAGGTATCTAATAGGAAGTCTATCCATTTTGGAAAAACGGAACATCATAGAGGTCAATGACTCATGGGTTGTCTCTGACTCTATACTAGGGACATGATTATCAGGGTCACTTATATGTGCTGCTGTGGGATGTAGCAGTGCCAGACTGGTGGCTGGGGCCAGATCACCTAAGTTCAAATCCCGGCTCTGACACTGACTAGCTGCATGCGATTGTGGGCAAGTTACATAACATCTCTGTGTCTTAGTTTTTTCTGCTATACAATAAGTTCACTGAATTAAAACATGTGAAGTACCTAGAAATTTGCCTGGCACAAAGTTAGCTCTTTGTTAGTGCTGGGTGTTGGCAAGGCTTGCGAGAGCCCACTTTCACCAGAGCTGATGCCTGGTAAATGCTTGTAAAATATCAGTGTGCAGCATACAGCTGATGGATCCATATTTGTTTATGGCTGTATCCACAGAGCCTGGCATAGAGTGAGCACAAGAAATATTTGGTGAGTGAATAAATGAATGAAAGTATAAATGAAGATGATGCTAGCTATGATCCACTGTGATCAGAGTCAGAATTTCTTCTCTCCCAGCAATTGTGACATCACAACAAAAATCATTGCTCCATTCTGCCCAATTGCTTTCTCCTCCTTTCCTCTGGTTTCACTGTCTCATCAGGGGAGCTGGAGCTACTGCTGGTTCCGTCACTGATGATTTATGTGATTTTTAAATCCACTACTGAGTATTTAAAAGCTTCCATTACTTTAACTACGTGCTCCAGAATCCAGGAGTTGTCCTTGACACCCCTCTCCTCTCAGCCCCCACTCCCTACCCACATCTGACCACTAGCTAGGTCTTAAAGATTCTTCCTTCTAAATAACTCTCAGATCAGCCGGGTCAGCTCTGTCTCCATTCAGCCCTTCCTTTTCTCACTTCACTTATTAAACCAGCCTGACTCCCTGCTCCAGGCCCTCAAAATCCAACCCATTCTCCAGGCTTCCCCAGTTAACCTGTGCAAAGGTGATGAAGTCACTCCCTCACTTCAACTGCAGGGGCTCTCCACTCATCCCTGATCTGGCCTGAGCCCTCCATGGGATTCAAAAACCCTCATGGTTTCCAGCCCTCCCAGCTTGTGTGGAATGTCCCCTTTAGCCCCCTGGGCCCCAGTTTCTACAATGCCCACACTCTCCTGTTTCCCAGTCTTCCCAAGGCTTTTCTCTGCATCCACATACATGTGCCCATAGAAAACACATAATTTCGTTTTGTGGTTATAGTTTTTTACATAAAAGACAGCATCTTATATGAACACTTTTCCAGCTTGCTTTTACATGCAATGGGACACCTTGGAAATCTTCTGTGTCAGGATATTCAGGCATAGACGGAACTGGCTCATTCTTTGTAACCACCACACACATAATAGTCCACACATGATATTGACATAGTTACTTAGCAGTTACCCAAGCACTGAACACCTAATGGCTCCCAATTTTCCATTGTAAAAATTATCTTGCAACAGACACCCTTGTGTACATATGAAGGTGTCCCCCAGGACAGATGCAAAGTGGAACTGCAGAGTCGTAAGGCGTGCCCATTTTTGCTTTCATGAACTCAGTCACTTGCCAGTGCCCCAAGGCCTGCAAGGATCCACACCTGCCCTCAGCCATGTGCCATTTACCTGTAGATTTTTTAGCCTGCAGACTGACCTACCCTGGTGGCCTGTAAGGCCCTATCCCTCCATCTTCAACTTAATGCCACCACCTGGGACAGTCTTCCCAGCCCTGCCTCTAGTCTAGGCTGCTCCTACCACCTGGGCTGTCCCAGAAAAGGGCAAAGGTCACCTATCATATTAATCTCTGGGATCCCAGCACTCATCACAGGTGGCTCAGCATAGGTTTCATAAGAAAAACTGATGTCATTACCTGTCCCTTCTCCTCCCCAGGCTCCCACCTGCCACATTCAACCTGTGTTTTGACCTTGCTTCACCTAAGGCCTAGAACTCCACATCTCACTGAACAACCCAAAAAGAATCCAAGGAGGCCTAAGAGTATATCACTTTATCTATAACCAGGAACACAGAGGAGGGCTCTATGTCACACACCACACAAAACCCTCCTGAACCCACATTAAAGATGTTATCCTGTGAACTCACCTCAGTGTTGCCTCTGCCACAGCATCTCCTGTCTCTGCCTCCTTTCCTGTAGCCCTGCTGGCTGCCTCCTCTGGAAATTCCAAGCCCCCTCCCATCATTCAGAATGATTCTACCTCTTGCATAACTCTTACTTTCCAGCCTCCCACCAAAACTCATGCCAATACCCAGCATAACAAAGGATGCTCAGGTACCAGGACCGGGCAGAGCACCCTGGTCCGTCCCACCCTGACTCACACAGCTCATCAGCATCCATCTTCCAGCTCAGCCCAAGAAAAACTGGGCTGCAAAATGGGGCCATTGTAGAAGTGAGGCCTTGGAACACTGAATGCTCTATGTTAGAAGTTTGCCCTGGGGGCTCCCCAGCTAGGAAGGTTTGTTTCGCTCAACAATTGGTATGGAAGATACTGGATAGATGGGGTTAACGTGGATGGAGGTGGGGAGAACCCCTCATCCAAGTCTCCACATCTGATCTCCCAGGCTGACACCTTCATCATTGAGGCCGCTGACCTGGGCGTCATCTACAAGATCAAGCTCCGCCATGACAACACCAAGTGGTGCGCGGACTGGTACGTGGAGAAGGTAGAGATCTGGAATGACACCAACGAGGACGAGTTCCTGTTTCTGTGCGGGCGCTGGCTGTCCCTGAAGAAGGAGGACGGGAGACTTGAGAGGCTCTTTTATGAGAAGGTGTGTCAAAGGCAGCCAGGGACTCGGCCCAGCCATGATCTGTCATCATTCTTACACCTGGGGGAGACCCCATGGGGTGAAAGGTGCCGGAGGTGTAATGGGCTGGGGTCATGCTCTTACCACAGGAGTACACCGGGGACCGGAGCAGCAACTGCAGCAGCCCTGCTGACTTCTGGGAGATCGCCCTGAGCTCCAAGATGGCAGATGTCGACATCGCCACAGTGACGGGGCCCATGGCCAATTACGTTCAGGAGGGCTCAGGTAAGCCAAGCAGAGGGCTTGTCAGAGGAGGAGCAGGCACACAGAAATGTGGTTAAGCTATTCTTGGACAGGCCATGTGTTAGCACCATCATCATCTGACTTACATCTAACATCTTATAATTTACACACGGTTTTCACATCTGTTGTCTGTGTCCATTCCAACAGCACTGAGAGATGAGAGGACAGGGATTACCCCTTTAGAGAAGGGGAAACAAAGGCCAAGAGAAGTTGGAGCGATGATTTCTTTAATCTGCTGATCTACCACCAGGAGAGTATTGTGAACTCCGCCCTTGCCCAGACTCTCAGGATATAGATTCAGCTCAGAGAACCTAGGACGAGTGTCATCAGGCAGAAATCAAGCAACAAGAGTCTCTTGCATGTTAGTAGAGCATCACATAAGGGCCTTGGCCATGCAAATTTAAGGCATGACATGGTGGGGTTGGGGGAAGAAGTCCTGAGCTGGTTTTTTGGGGTTTTTTTTTGGTTTTTGTTTGTTTGTTTGTTTGTTTAAGATTTAAGTTCCATTTCTGGTTCTGACAATAAAACATGGGGCCTTGGGAAAGTCACTCTTTTGGCTTCCATTTTTTCTCCCTCCTTAAAATAATATTGTCATTCTCTGACAAGTTCATTTTTCCAACTAGGTTTTTGAGATAAGACAGTTCTTTATTTGTCTACTGGACATTTAAATGCACTGACTTTCTGTTTGGTTCTCTTGAATATAGAGCATGACAACACTATATTCCCCTCCAGGAGACCACATGGTGGGTCTGTGGGGTTAGGCAGAGAGCTGATTATTTTATATTCTAACTTCTTGCTATGTGAATAAATGACAAGACCCACAAGAAAGTGCCTCTTCATAATTAAGCACTATAATCATCAGTGGAAAGGCCAATGAGATCTCCTTATAAGATGAAATGAGGCCACGGGTGGATGTAGAAAACAAGGCAGGTAATTTCAGCCAGGAGGTATAGTTTGGAAATTTTTCAGAGATGCAGATTGCATAACCTATAACCTACTATACTAGGGCAGTGTCGCCCAGGCTATTGAGAAAGATGAGTCAGGAGAAGGGTTTCCAACTTGTGTCAATTACTAACTGCAAGTGACAGAGTCCTGGAGATAGTGACTCAAACAATTGAGGAATTTTTCTTTTCTCTCACAATAAAGTTCAAGGGTAGGCAGTTGATACTGATACAGCTGATCCAGTGAAGACAGGGACCTAGGCTCTTTCAATTTAATCACTCTGGCAACCTCACAAGTGGCTTTCACCCTAAACGTCATCCATGGTTCCAAAATGACTGCTGGAGCTCCAGCTATCACATCCACACCCCAAGCAGAATGAATGGAAGGGTAAGGGACAAAAAAGTGCTCCTCCCAGTTGAGTCAGACTCTTTAAAACAAATTTTCCTAACAACATCTGTTTACATATCATGACCACCCTTAGCTACAAGGAGAAGAGATACTGGGTGGGCAGTTAGAACTCTATGCCACACTACCGGAGTAAGTTTTTATGCTGATTGATCTGATTTAGTGGATGGAAATGGATGCCTTCTAGAACTTTCATTTACCATGTTACATATATAATACCATTTTATTGTTCTTCCTTAAATTTCTGCTTCTGGTGAGACCTTGCTTTCACCAGCCTCATTTTTCTGATGTGATAGACTTTCTGGGCATCCTGTGTGCTTGGAGAAAAGTTATTGGTCTTAACGGACTTCATATGAGAGTGCTAGGTACAACTAAGGTAATTGGTCATGGGGCCTTTTGATGTGGTAAGGATGCTCTCTTACTCTTTCTTCACTTGGGAGTTTCCAATTCCCTCACTCCTTGGGGAGCAGACACTCAACACAGATAACTCTCCAGTCTGGAAAGCTCCATGGCAGCTCATCTTGAAGGCAAGGAGACAAAGTCTCCCAATATCATTTCCAAGTCTACACGCCCGCCCTGGTCCACCTGGCCCGTTATGAGGCTGGGCTCTCATGTCTTGCAGTTATTCCCTACTATGTGTCAGTCACCACCGGGAAACACAAGGACGCGGCCACTGACAGCCGGGCCTTCATCATCCTCATTGGGGAGGATGATGAGCACAGTAACCGCATCTGGCTGGACTATCCCCGAGGGAAGAAGGGCTTCAGCTGCGGCTCCGTGGAGGAGTTTTACGTCGGAGGCTTGGATGTGGGCATCATCAAGAAAATAGAGGTACTGGCCTCTGGGGCCTCAGGATGGTGGCCGCCCCCAGAAGGAGGGGAGCTGACTTGTACATGGGTGGGAGGGGGAGTAGAGGGCAGTCAGAGCAACCTACCTGAGCCATACCTCATAGCGGGTAGCAGTGTAAGACCTCCTGTCCTATGTCATCATTTTGAGTGAATCATTCACCCCTCCGGGTCTCAGTTTTCTACTCACCCAAAGGGCATGCTTTGCATATTAGTTTTCTATTGCTGTGTAACCAATGATCACAAACTTAGGACCACATAAATGTATTATCTCACAATTTCATTCATCAGGAATCTAGATGTGAGTTAGCTGGGCAGTCTCATCTAAGGGTTGAGATCCTGTTGCAAGCTCACTGGTCACTGGCAGGATCTATTTCCTTGTGGTTATAGGACTGAGGCCTCTGGTTTCCAGAGGCTGCCAAACATTCTCTGCCATGCAACCCTCTCCAAAACATGGAAGGCCAATAAGAGATGTCTTCTGCTTCAAATCTCTCTGACTTCTTGCACCTCTGATGTCTACGCCCTCTTTTAAAGGGCTTCCCTGATTAGGTCAGGCCCACCCAGAATAATCTTTTAATTAACTCAAATTCATCTAACTAGAGACCTTCATGGTAACTGCACAATCTCTTCCCCTCATGGGAAGGACTTGGGTCAGTGAGTCCAGAGCACATTGGAAGGAAGCACTGAGGGAGGAGGCTGCAGAATGAGGAAGGGGATGCTGAGCAGGGAGGCCTTCTTTCCCAGTTGTGCCCAGATTCTCACGGCCCCGATGTATCCCCTCTCAGCTGGGCCATGATGGGGCCTCCCCCGAGAGCTGCTGGCTGGTGGAAGAGCTGTGTTTAGCTGTGCCCACCCAAGGTACCAAGTACACATTGCGCTGCAATTGCTGGCTTGCCAAGGACCGGGGTGATGGCGTCACCTCCCGCGTCTTTGACCTCCTGGATGCCATGGTGGTGAACATCGGGGTGAAGGTATAGAGGGAGCCTGTGTGTGTGCATTGCATGGAAGGGCACTGGAGGTTGGTGTGGGGGAGCAATGAATAAATGGAAGCGAGGGAAGCAGGAAACTGTCACTGGGGCGTTGGCAGAGGCTTCAGCCTGGTATACCAGACAGACATGCTTTGCTAAGAGCCAAGAGACTGAAGTTTCTTCTGGTCTACTTCTGTGCGACCTTAGACAAGTCATCTGGCCTCTCTGGGGCTTGGTCTTCTCACACAGCACATGGAAATAATGGTTCCCATTCTGTTTCACGTAAGATCTTAAGAACTAATGAGATCATAAACGGTCCATGAAGAGCTTTGCAAGGTTACAGCTCTATGTAGATGCACAGTCATTATTCTCCATGGCTGCTTCACCCTATAACACCAGTAGGACAGTGATGGGGAAAGATAGCATTTGGGATTCGGTAAGCCTCTGGGCCTCAGAAGGCAGTGAGAGCTGTCTGCACAAGACCCTCCTTGAGTAGAAAAGGCTGGAAAGCCTCTCTGTGCTCCTGCCCTTGCTCCACCTCTAACTGGCCAAATGGCCTTGGACAAGTTGTATGAACTCACAGGTCTGTGCTGAACAGGAAGCAGGATGCCTGGTGCTGGAGCCAAAGGTGTCTGGTTCATGCGACCCTACAGGCTTCTCTTTCCGGAAAGCTGTGGGGTCAACAGAAGGCTCCAGGCCTCATCCCTGTTCTTGAATCACACCAATGGGCTACTAGATTTAGGTCAGAAGCTGTCTCAGAAAGGTAGAAAGAAAATGCCCTGGACCTGAATATGCCCTGTCTATATTGTATATGAAAAGAGAAGGAAGGGCTGAGTTATGGGCTGTAAAAACCTTGACAGGCAGGAGACTGGATGCCTGCCCCTCCCTTGCTGGAGAACCAGAGGGCAGAACTTCCTAAAACGCAGACAGCCTCCCCTCCCTTCCCTAAACATTGCCATTTGTGGCCAGACAGTTGGTGTAGGTGAGCACAGCATTCACCCAGGGACCTCTGTCCAAGGACCAGTTCCCAGCCTGCACGTGGGTTGGGTGTGTGTGTCTGTATGTGTGCCGCCCCCCAGCACACATGCACACACCCCACTCATTGCAGCTGCATCTCCCTCTGAGCTCTTTAGTCCATGGAAATCTGGATTGACATCCCTGTTATTCATGTTACAAAAGAACACAGATTTGTCACTTTACAAAGAACCACAGGGTTCTTTGCACCGGCCATCTCCCCAGGATGTCTGATATCAGATGAGAATTACAAAGCCCTGTTTCTGTCTCTCTTTCTGGAAACATACCTGTGACATAAAAAGAGATGTGTCTGTGTAAAGGAGAAAAAGATGGACACAGAGAACACAGGACTCTGGAGGGAGCAGCCTTGAGGGGCTAATCTCCTTGGGCTCACGAAGCGCTCATTTTGATCATTTTATTTTTTTAAGCCTGTCTGGATAAGAACAACAAAGCATCAGGCTCCTGCTTTTATTCTCAATAGCTCCATGCCCATCACACACGCCCTTGTTAGGTGGTCTAAGTGGATTTTCCTGGTAAAGCAGGAGGCTCTTCAATTATTCCCTCTGCAAACCTGTCCTCCGGAGCAGGCCTGAAAATAATATTTCTGACCTTGCAATATCATGGCGAAGATTCCAGCTGCATATTGAAAAGCACCCAGCACCTGACATGCACAACGTCAGGGACATGATCGCTGTGATGAATAACTTGGGTTCTGGGTTCTAAAGCTTCTTGTTAGTGGGTACCAGGCAGCTTCCCAGGTGACAATACATGTGGCAGCCACAGGGGAAGGGAAGAGCCAGATATGTGCAAAGGAGATGGTTAGCATGGAATTTTCCCAGCCATGTGTACAAGCTTCCCCTGAACCATTGGGACTTAATTGCTAGTCCTTGGGTGAGAGGACTGGTGAGAGGGAATGGAATAAGAAGCCAGGACCAGAAGACACTCCAGATCATAGGTAAATATGGCCCCTTTTGCTGCACAGCTGGCTCTCAGAGGAAGAACCAAGGCAGGACCTTTAGTGAGGCACTGTCCTGGGAAGAGCAGGCTGCTTCCTTCTCCTCTGATGGTGACAGACAAAGGGAAGTATATCTTCTTTGGAGCAAACCTCAGGTAAAAGGGCAAAATCTCAAACTAAAGCAAAAATCAGAATTATGTGATTGTCCCACTTCACAAGTGAATGGAGGCAGAGCTCCCTTAAACATCACCCCTGAAGTGTCCCTCGCTCACCCATGCTCAGGTTGTGTTGGCTGCAAAATGAAGGAGGGACAGTCACACAGAACTGCTGAGTGTCATACCATGTGACAGGCCTGGTGTCTGTAGCTATCACAATTCTGAAAAGTGTTTATCTCCATGTCACTGTGGATGAATCGAAGGCTGGCATGAGCGGGGCGTCTGCCCAGGTTCAACAGTGAGCAGGCAGGAGATCTGGTATTCAGACGGGGCTTGGATAGCTCAGGAAGCCACTGGCCTGCTACCATGTGCTGCTAGAATGCATGGACTTAGGTTGAGATTCAACTGACAAAGAGCTCAGTTAACACTGGGACTCTCGGTCATGTTTCTATGTAACACGTGTTCTCTCTCAGAAAAGGAACTCTCCTCCAGCATGAACCGGCACAGTGGGGGACACAGAGTGACAAGGCCTGACTCTCCAGGCATTCACAGTTGATTGGAGAGGGTTGGGGCTCTTTTCAGAGCCACAGAGCTTGGAGAACGTGTCATATCGCCCTGGTGAGAATGAGGCAAGTCGGCGGGGTTGGCGCATGAGGCCAAGGCTCAGGACCCACATCCCTCTCATGGCAGGTGCTCTACGAAATGACGGTGTGGACAGGTGATGTGGTTGGCGGTGGCACCGACTCCAACATCTTTATGACCCTCTATGGCATCAATGGCAGCACAGAGGAAATGCAGCTGGACAAAAAGAAAGCCAGGTATCCAGGGGAGAGCTCTGCCCCTTGCCATTCTGCACATCCGGTCCTCCACCCTCTAGCCCCATGCTGCCTTCAACCAGATTGCTTCCTTCACACTCCCCTCATACATGGGGACTAGCCTTCACACTTTTGTCCCTGTGATTCCTTCCTCCTGAAATGCCCTTCATCTACTCTCTTCTGTCTCAAGAACTTCCTCTCTTAAAGTTCAGCTCAAACCTATCTCCTCTAGGAAGGCTTCTTTGATAACCTCAGCCCATGGCCATCTGTCCTTCCTTCCTTCCTTCCTTCCTTCCTTCCTTCCTTCCTTCCTTCCTTCCTTCCTTCCTTCCTTCCTTCCATCACTCAAAAGCATTATTGTAAGGTCCGTAGATTAGTTGATAGCACCGTGTCACTCTGACTCTCCTAAGCCTCTGGCTCAAAAGGACAAGGCTGCTGACGCGGTCTAGGGTTCGCCCTACTCACCTACTCAGAGGAACCTCTATCAGCAGCTAAAGAGGTGACGTCTGGGAAGTGTGGCCTTTGGCTGTCTCTCACTCCCTATTCTGATTTCCTCCTGTTCCCACCCCCTATCAAAGGCTATCCTCCCAAGCTCCCACTCACACATTAGTCTTTGTGACTGAGAACAACTTGAGGCTAATCAGGGCCAAAACTTAAGGCTAGAAGGGTGACAGCATTACAGAAGAATTTTAGATATTGGGAGACTTGAGTCAAAGGTTGAACACTTCTCTAATGGCAGCCTTGAAATGTGGGACCCCACTGTGTGTCTGCTGAAGTGACTTGAGGGGGTCTGAAGCAGCAGAAGGATGTAGCTAGTGAGTCGTGGAGGGATGAAGGGTCAAGGAGGGGCTTCCCTTTGGATCTGGGCCTCTTATCCTGAGGGGAGGAGGTCCATCCAGGCATAGTTGGGGTTCAGTGTGTGAAGAAGAGTGAGGGGGCAAAGTCATCCACACTTCTGTCTTCTAGAAGGAAAGCTTGTTTCTCCCTCTTTCCTAACATTTGCCCACCATAAAATCTCCACACAATGGAGATACACTGGCTAAATTTGAAGGTTGAAAATTAAAGAGAAATACAAAGCCAAGAATTCTAAAGTTCCTTTGACCTACAGCATTGTACTTTTAGTAAGAATAAAGAATCACATGAGTTGAAAGATTATTTCGGAGACTCTGCAGTACGTGACCTGGGTTTGACAAGGGAATTGGGGAGCACCTCCTTCCGGTTTCCACATGACTAGGGACACACTGGGCTGGAATTAGAACAGGAGGGATTTGGGTCTGACTTTGGGGGGAATGTTTTCATTTCTAATAATCACAAAGTGCACATGATCAAGGTACCAAAAGAGATTGGACTGCACTGCTGTTCCCCAGCTGCCTTTAAGACTGGACATAGTTCTCAGGTTGCTGCATTTGCAGTTCCAACCCCCATGGGCTGCGGCCTCTGTTTTTAAAAATATGTCTTGTATTCAAGAAAGCATTACAATTGCCATGCAGAGTCACATCTTCAGTGCCACCTGCCTTACCCCCAGGAGCTTACCAGCAGTAGCATCTGGAGTCAGTCAGCAGTCAAGCAATCAGTCAGCATTGAAGGTCACATTATATGTGCAGCGCTGTGGGAAGAGCAGTAAGGAATAAAGACAGAGCATCTCTGAGATGATGAGGTCATTCAGTAGAGAAATAGGAATAGCAACAAAAGCAGTTACCTTCCATTTACCTGCCACTTGGCAGTTATTAGTAGTGTTACCCAATCTAGGGCCACTGTATTCAGCTGTGCAAATTATGTATTTAAAAAATGTGAATGGCACCATGTAGAGATGTGCAGTGCACAACCTGTCCCATCATTCCTGGCAGCCCTGTAAAGCCTCGCAGGTATAGAACTCTTTTTACATTTTAAGATGAGTTCACATCTGTTTGGTCCTTCTGACACTTTTTGTGAGATCGCAGGGCTCGTGTCATTCTCCTCAGGCTACGATGAGGAAACCAAGTTCCAGAGAGGCCGTGGGACTGCTTCGGTGGCTAGCAGAAGTAGATTAGGATGCACGACTGGGAGGTCTTGATTCGGGGCCATTTCTACCAGTCAAACCCACTCAACTCAGTATTTTGGGAACACATCTAAGGCACAAGAGACAGGCTATTGGGGAATCGCTGGGAGCTGAAAGAGAGGTTGCATAAAAGCCTGCTCTCTCCTTGCCCTGAATTTGGTTTCTGGCATGACCCAGCCCCTCACCGTGGCCAGTTTCCCTGTTTCATGCCCTTCCTTTCCACCCCCAGATTTGAGCGGGAGCAGAATGACACCTTTCTCATGGAGATCCTGGACATAGCTCCGTTCACCAAGATGCGGGTCCGAATTGATGGCCTTGGCAGCCGGCCCGAGTGGTTCCTGGAGAGGGTAAAATGTCTGCACCCTCCCTGCCCGTCTCCCCACCACCTGCCCCTTCTTCCTGCTCTTTTAGGTTAGACCTTGATAACGTACAAATGTCGCCTTAGAGGGTGACTACACAATCCGGCCTCTATCATCCACTAGGCAGACCCTTTTGACATGAATTAATCAGAGAACAGTTTTACTTACTTGTTTCCAGTCAAAATTGAATCCACTGCCCGAGAACACAGCACGCACTGTGGCATGCAGAGACTTGGGGTGGGCTTCTTGGAGAAAGAGAGTTGGGAGGAGTGAAAGAGGAGCAGCAAGAATTGGGACAGCAAGAAACACCAATGGTGGGAACTTTAGGCAGGACAGCAAGGGAACTTTGGTACCTCTGGGATTAGTAGCTGCCTCTTCTCCATCTTAGGTGTCTACTACCTCCTGATTCAGTCCTCTCTTCAAAGGCATCTGTCCTGAGTCCCCTCAGGCTCTTACTCCCCTTTTCTTGAGCCCACAATGTGGTGCCCATGGCCAAGGACAATCTAGCCAACTTTGGTATACTATTCCCAGGTGTTTGTGGCTGACAATGGTTCGGTTGAACCATTTTCTCTCATTCATTCAGCAGGCATTTCTTATGTACAGTCTTGGAAACATGTTTGGACAAATTTTCCAATGTTTGGACAAATTTCAGACCCTGTGTGAGGCACCCAGGGCAGGGTGGTTGTCCTGGAGAGGGCCCTTTCCATACCCTCAAGTCTATGTCAGAGGACCTCGTCTCAGTTCTGGGACCGTGGGTCCTTGGGATTCGGTCAAGGGGCTGCATTAGCAGGTAGGCTGGTGAAGGTGGGAGGCATTCCCACATGGGCTCCTCTCACCCAGGTCCTCCTGAAGAACATGAACACCGGAGACCTGACCATGTTCTACTATGGAGACTGGCTGTCCCAGCGGAAGGGCAAGAAAACCCTGGTGTGTGAAATGTGTGCTGTCATTGACGGGGAAGAAATGATGGAGTGGACTTCCTATACCGTCTCAGTTAAGACCAGCGACATCCTGGGTGAGTCAGCAGGATGTCTGTCGGCATAGGTGCTGGGGAACCCAGAAGAGGGCACCTCCCGTCTCCCACTCCTACCTCCCGCTGCTCCTGCCCCTCCCCACATTCTGGCTCAGGCCCTGGGCTCTGCTCAGGGCATTTTTCTTTGGATAGCCTTCCAAAAGTTAGTCTAGCCAAGTCTTTTCCACCATGTGTCACTTTCTGTCTAGACAGGTGTTTCCTCTCAATGACTGAGTTGGCTCTGTCCCTCCTTCCTCAGAGAAGTGAGGGAAAATATGGTCAGCGCTTTTGAAAAAGGAGCTTTGCCTCAGAGGTGCTCTGTCTTTCTGCTGCCTCCTGATGCCCCTCACCTAGGTGCCATGCATCTCAAACACCCATGGGTTCCTTACCACATCCCTATGCTTGGCGACCATCTTCTGTGTGTCAGCTTTGAATGGGAGTCTTAGAAAGGAGATATGACCCTGGGCCCTAAGAGTCTGACATTATAGTGAGGTTCTGTTGGCACAGGTGTTGGGGAACTCAGAGGAGTTCACCGATGTAGGTTGGGATCAGGGACAAGGGTCATGAAGGGGTTCCCAGAGGTAGTACCAAAGTCCAGTTCAGAAAGACAGACTGAAGCCACAGAGGCAGATGGGATACAAGGGGAAGGGCCTTCCAAGCAAAAGCATTAGTGTGCAAAGGCCTGCAGCTGAGAGGGGACACACTCTCATCCTGGCGGCCATGCCTCCCACTTACCTTCCCCCATACTAAGCCTGTTCACCAGGAGCTGTTGCAAAGAATCTGGCACTCGTTCATACTGATTGTAAATGGCTAGTGAGGGATTAACTTTCTCCTCATAGTGGAGCCTTCCCTCTTGCTGCTTCAAGTTTCAAGTGTCCACATGTTTTTAAGCCCCTTCATCCCCTCATGATGCACCCTCAGAAAATAATTGATAAGGTTGTTGATAACCATCGGGTGCATATCAGAAAGCCCTCATAGGGTCACCTCTGTGAGAAGCATTTTCTTTTTAACTGGGGTCAGTACATCTATTTGGCTTATGTAAATAATATAAACTCCAGTGTGGTATGTCAACCAGTGATAGATTTGGGGAACAAGGAACCTTCCTATTTCCTCTCAACCCATAGTGTGTAGGAGAGAACCTGTATTTCTAAATTGTAAAGCCAGTCTACATGGCATGCCTTGTAAGCATGAGTGCATTTCCCCAGAACTAGATGAGTTCTTGTACTAAACAAATCAGGCTTGCTAACAGGGACTCCAGTTAGCTCACCAGCACGTACAAGGCACAGAAATATATGATGATAGAGTTCGCGACCCAAGAGTCCAAGTACACTAACCAGCCCTTTTCAACCTCACTCCTGGCCTTGTCGACTCTGAACTTGCCTCTCTGCACCCCTGGCTCCTCCAAGGATGCCAGGCTTGAGGCCAGAGCAAGAGGGCTACATTTTGGAAAGGCCAGTACTCAGAGCCCTTATCTTGTGCACTCCCAGGTGCAGGCACTGATGCCAATGTGTTCATCATCATCTTTGGGGAGAACGGGGACAGCGGGACCCTGGCCCTGAAGCAGTCGGCCAACTGGAACAAGTTTGAGCGGAACAACACAGACACATTCAACTTCTCTGACATGCTGAGCCTGGGCCACCTCTGCAAGCTGAGGGTCTGGCATGACAACAAAGGTAGTTCCCACTCAAGTTCAGGGTAGTGGGGAGGGCGGGCCTCAGCTCTCCACTTGAACCCTTCTCATCTCTCGTAGCATATTGGCCCTTCTACCTCAGGGCGGCAAGCAGCTAACAACAGCTGATTGCCACCAGTTTGATGCTTCCATCAATTAGAGAAGCCATTGTTTCTGGACAAATTTTAGAGATGGGGCTTAGTTCTCCATGCTTTTTTCCCCACAGTGATGAGTGGTTCTTAATTTTCTGTGACATTGGAGCATTAAATCTTCCTAGTTCAGGCATAAAAATTAAGAAAAAGAAAAAGGCGTTATCACCAAATTTACTTCCCATGGATTTTGTATAAGTGATTATGCTTGTTTATTTATAATAGCAAGTCTAAAATTAGTCAAATTCACTTATAAATATAAATGATGGCATAGGATACAAGCCAAGCGAGAAATTTATTTTTAACTTCGAAGTACCTCAGGAAACTTTGTCACATCTATAGCTGTGATGAAGTTCATGTTCTCAGCATCTCTCTCGTTATTCTTTTGTTGTCTTCAAGCCACACTGACCTTTTTACTGCTGTTGGGCCTTTAAGTTCCATTTTATTTCATTAGAGAAGCATTGTTAAATGCTAAATTTCACCTCCTTGAAGCATACTGCCTTCTTAATTTATGCTGTGCTAGCTCACCCCTCTTTTCTTCCACTGAAACTAGCCCTCACAAAGCCAATCTTCTCCAGTCTTTGCCGAGTCTCCCCTATGAGTGGCCCAGAGCCATCCTGACTGTTGTGTTTGTCCTTACTTCTTCCAAGTCTCCACTAAGGACCAATACATCTGTCATAGTGACTGATGAGATCCAACTTGGCAGTTTGCAACCTCTCTTTTTAAAGGAGCTAGACTGTTTTTGCTTTAACTTGGGTTGAACAGTTTAATATTTTCTATAACAGGAAATAAATTCGGATTAGGCACAGAGAAAATAGCCAATCTTCTAAGCAATAAAATAACGAATATTTGCACAGCACTTCACAGCTCTCAAATCTCATTATATACATTTAGTCATTCATTTAGCAAACATTTACAGTGTTCACTACATGCTGGTGCTCTCTTAGGTATTAAAGATACAAAAACAGTTGATCCTTACAACAACTTTGTGAATTACTGCAGCAACAGCACTTTATTATCTTTTTTTCTACAACCAAAAAATATTAAGGCCCCATGAAGTTTCAATGTCTTACTTAGGACCACACAACAAGAAAGGGATGCAGCCAAAACAAATCCAGGGCTTCTGATGCCAGATCAGGTGCCTGTTCTGGTACACCATGCTCTGTGTCAGCCTATTCTGCCATCACCATTCTGCACTCTCATCAAACCACTGTGACAGTAAGTCAAGAAAAAAAGATAAGATGATAGCAGCTTCTTCTATACCATGCCCCCATATATGTTTGTTAGCAGGGTGTATCAGAGAATCTTATCTAGAAAAAGCTGCAGTGGAAGGGGATGCTTCTTCTTCACCTGTCTCTTCAGATGTCATTATGAGTCTACAGGAAGAAACATGATTGTAGAACACTCTCAAAAGAGCTCTAATGAATCTTTCCCCATTCCCAAGAAGGAAACAAAACAAAGACCCCTGAATTTTTCTCCACCCTCTCATCATTCATTATGATTGTTGTAGGACTAGTAGCATGTTGATTGATGGTTGAAAGTCTGACTTAATAACAAGAATCATAATCATTAAGGCCACCTTATGCCCAAGATAATTTATAAGATCAAGATGAACCTGCTTCCCATGACACTTCACAAATGGGTCACTCAATCAAGATAATCAATGCTTAATTGGGCTACCAGTGGCTCACTAAAAGCACTGAGCCCCATTGTGTATCACCACAAGCCTTATTAGATAGATTTGACAGATCAGATTAATGGGGGTGCGGTAAGGATGGGGGGGTCTGTCTACTCGAATATTCATGCATATGGTCTCCAGTTGCAGTGCCCATACCAGAAGCCAACTGTTGCTTAAAAAGTATATTCCCAGGAGGTATGCCCCTACTGTCATCACAAATAAACACGCTGTATCTATGGGCTCCCAAATCTCTTCTGGGCTACCACCACACACTGACAAGATGTTAGCGCTCTTGAGGGCAGAGGGGCTGTGCAGCAAAGAATCTGCCTAGGGATTTGCTACTGGAGTATTCTCCAGAGTATTCTAGGCCATGGGGTCAGGATAAAACACACCAAATCAGAGTGCAGTCTCAGCAGAGAGCCCAGTCCAGTGAGGCCAGGTGTTCCAGAGTTATAATTCTCAAGGTGACAAACTCATTGTCTTAACTTTTGCAGCTGGAGTCTTCATAGTCCTGAAGGCAGTTTGGTGACAATTAGGGCTCAGAAACCAACTATATTCCTCTAAGCAGGAGAAAAGAGGAAGAATCTAGAGCTAAAATTATAGACTAGCTTCTGGTCTCACTCTGGACTTGTCATATAATTCCAGCCACTTAGACCCCTCTGCCTTGTGACCTAACTCCCACCATGCACCCTGCCATGATTACATCTTTCTGTTTATGATGAATTAAGTCTCTTATGTTCTCACCTTCTCACTGAAAGTTCTCCCTGTTTTCTTACCTAACTAGAATTCTCTCCTAGAACAGTCATCATATTTGCAACTACATACTTATTCTCGGTCTCCTTTACTTGGCTATCAGCTCAAGTACCACTGTCTTGTTCATTGCTCTTTCCCTAATGTCTATCACACTGCCTATGATATAGTTGGGACTTCATCGATATTTTAATATAAGCTATTTATACCCATGTTTTGGTCTCTCATATCTATTCCTGTATTTTCATGCCTCAATCACAAAGAACCCATATTTCTCTAGAATCAGGGTGTTCCCTTGTGCCTTAGTACTTTCAACAATTGAATCCTGGCCATGAACTTCAAGGTCATGACTAAGCCCTCTAATGCCAGCAGCCTACCTCTGACACTGATTGTGTAGATGTATATTTTCTCAATTTTCTTGATGTGTTTTTTTTTCTATGCAAAAACTCAACAGTCAATTCTTTCTATCTTATCACTATCAAAACCCTGCAGATAAAGAGAGCTGGTTCAGCACCGCGGACAGCTCTCTACAGTTCCAACTGTATCCTTTGTTGCTACTACTGTCATTTAGGTACCAGGCTTTTCAAAGAGCTTGATACCTCTCTTGGATAGCCCCAAACTGTCTGATTGGCTTGGCACCATTTAAAAAAAAATCCTGAGTCACTGATATTATCCTCTTCCCTTTAAAGACGAAGAATTGGGCCTCCTCCTTTTCATCCAGATTTTGGATCTGAAAGCAAGACCATATTATTGGCAGAAAAAGGGATATTTCTGTATCCTCACTGAACCCAGGTAGTTGGGATAGTAAGGCTAGGAGAAGGACAGGAAGTTCAGGTTGGGTGCCCAATTGTCTCTTTATAGTAGTTCTCTCCTCCAGGAATGGAAATTTAAATGTTAATATAAGCTAAGACAGCTAAACATGTCCTTAAGTGCTCTCTATGCTACATTTTTTTATACTTAGTTTAAGAATATTCAAGCTACATTATGCTTTCTTTGCATAGGAATTTATGAGGACAAAAATATTTCATTTGGGAGTTTTCCATAAAAATGTTGTAGATCCTGAAAAATTACTGTATAAGTCAGGTTACAAATGCTCAGTTAATTTAATAGCATAGCAATTTTCTCTTTCCTTGAATCTAACTTTCCATTTCTTTCTGTTTATCCAATAGTTCTTTTTTATGAAAAATTTTAAGTATGCACAAAAGTGAAGGGAATAGTATAATGGACTCCACATATCCATCACATAGATTCAACAATTATGATTTTTGTCATACCTGCTTTACTCTTTTTATTTTATTTTTTCTCAGATTCTTTTTTGGTTGCTGTATGATATAAAATCAAATTCTAAACCTCATGTCATTTTATCTCAAACATATTTAGTATTTTTTCTTTTAAAAATGGGCATTTTCTATGAAATCACAATGCTATTATCACATATTAAAAATGATTTCTTTGTGTGTCATCTAATTTCCACCTCATATACAAATATCCTATCCTATATAATGTAAAAAAATGTCTTTGTGCTTTGGATTTTGTTGGAATCACTGTGCAAACAAAGTCCACACACTACATTCAGTTGTTATATCTTCTTGGTCTCTTTTAATGCAGAGCAGTGCCCACTACTTTTATTTTTCCATGCCATTATTAACTTGTTGAAGGAACTGGGTCCAATGATCTATAGAATTTCCACATTCTGGAACTATCTGTTTGCTTCTTGGTGGTCTTATTGCCTCTTAATTTTCCATGTTTTCTACAATCTGGAAGTCAGATCTCAAGACTTGATTAGATTCAGGTTCAGCTGTCTTTGGCAAAAATATTTTAAAAGTGGTATCAGGACTACTTTAAAATGGGACCTATGTACTTGCTTCATATTATGTCACAGGAGTCCCACTCTTATTAATGCTCACATAGATTAGTGAGTCCAAGGGTGATCAGCCTGATTGCTCCATTGTAAAGCACCCTGCTCCCATAACTTTTTACCTAATGGCTTCATCCAGTGATGGCCAATTAGGGTTATAAATGGAGATTTTTCTAATTGTCACTTCTTATCTACTTATCAGCTAGACTTCTGTTTTAAAAATTGTCCCTCAGACTATTTGATTACCATTAAATTCAGTTAATAGAGAAAAATCAAGATAAATGATTCATTTTTCCCCTTAACTTCAGTTACCCAGATAGCCTTTATAATACTGAACAAATTATAATGCAATGTATTTATTTCCTAATTCATCTTGCAATTCTTATTGCTTCCTCTGAAATGAAAAATCTGTTGTGAAATGAAGAAAATTTAACACAAAATAAATATATATGTTTTCTTTTTAATAATATAGATTTATAGAAATATAAAGGACATCAGAAATAATTTATTTTAACCCTGTCATATTGTTCAGGTAAGGAAGCTGAGGCACAGAGATATTATAATGTTTTCAGTTTGTAAGTATGGAACCTAGTTTGACAAACCTAAAAGTGTCACCCTGGGCATCCTAGCTTGAATGATGTACATATGAAAGTGTTTATGAAAAGATAATAACTAGATTCTTGTATTCATTTATAGCTAGGGCTCTGTGGTAGTTCCATATCTTATTTCAAACTATCTATTAATCTTGTTTAAGAAATTTGGTTTACCCACCTAGACCCTTAGCTTGATAAAGGTTATTTTTAAGGGAGTTGTTTGGAGAAGTATATTATTTATTCAAGTAGTATTTCTAAGGGTTTGTGCTGGAATAAAAAACTGACAGTTCAATGTAGAGAGTAAATATAAGGTATCAGTTCAATGTTCATAGAGTTAATATCCCTGTGAAGCAATTAAGAGGTAATAAGACATGGTTCCCACATCTTAAAATCTTATGTGAGAAGTTGGACATATACATAAAAATCACCATTAAAGAGTTAGGGCACGATTATGACCTCAATCGCAAAGATTTCCAAAGCCATCTGTGCTCATGACCAAGTGAATAGACAGACAGTGAATGCTGTGGGCCTGGCGATTCTGAAGGGCTTCATGGAGGTAGTGGGGCCTAAATTGTCCAAAGGATAAGTGGGAATTTACAGCAGGTTCAAAATAGCTTGGAGCCTTGATGATGAGGGAGGAAATGCCAAAGGGATGCTTAGTAATCTCACAGGGATGAAAGATTTACATAAAGTCTCTTCCTTATTGAGGTAAGAAATAGGGTTAATGGAGTCAGGCCAAAGAACACCCTAAATATTTAAATATACATATGGGCCCTTTCATTCCATTAGATGTGGAAAACCATTGAAGAACTGCAGGTAGTAGATGGCATGATGAAATCCAGGGAGTATCCAGCAGTCAGTCTCACTTCTATAAAAGGTCTGCCATGTTTTGCCTGGAAAAATTGGAGCCTTCCACTAGTTTAGTTTCTAAGCCTTTTTCCTACAGTAAACTTTGGAAAATTGGGGATAAAATAATTCTACTAGGATAGCCCATTATTCCTTGGTGGGATTTTGAATTATCCCCCCTCTAAAATGTCACCAGTGCCATTCTTCCTTGCTCTTCTCTATTCAATAGTAGTACACATTCATGTATTCAACAAATAGTTATTGAATAATGTGCCAAGAACTGTTCCAGGCACTAGAACATAGCAGTGGGTAGATCAGGCAAGACTCCTGCTCTTGTGGGACTTACAACCTTGTGGAAAAAGACAGACAATATGCAAGGAAATAAAAACTAAATTATTTCAGATTATAAAGTGGTGGTAATATGATGGCAAGAAATTGGGGATGAAGAAGCTTCTGCAAATAGTACTGTTAGCAAAGACCTTCCTAAAGACAAGACATTTAATCTGACATCTCAGTGATGAGACAGGACAGGCATTCAGATCCTGGGGTGTATTGTTTCAGGCAACTATAAAAGTAAATGCAAAGTTTCCAAGACAAGACTAGATTTCGTATATTAAAGCACTAAAAGACCCGTGTAGGTAGGTATAGCAAATGAAGTTACAACTAGCATGAAATGAAATCAGAGTGGAAAGGGACCACATGAGCAGTTTGCATTTTATTCTGAGTGATGGGAAGCCATTGGATGATTGGAAGCATGTGTCCATTTTTGTGTGCCTCTTTGTGCTTATAAGATCCTTGAGACCAGTGGTAGGGGCCACAATGGTTGCTTTGAGAAGTGTCTTATCCTAGAAAAAGGCTTTTTTGGTGGGGACAGTGGAACTGCCCTCATAGCCCCAAGTGGCATGAGAGGGCAAGGTTTGAGAGTAGAGCATATATATGCCTTCCTGGTTGGGTTGCCTTGTGGATGTATTGTGAACAGCAAGTGTCATCACCATAACCTGTCACACCGCTAGGATTTCTTCTACATGGGACCCTTCGGCTTTCTGAATGATCAAGGACATTGAAGGATGGAAAGTAGCTGAAGCAGTACATGGTGCAAATAACCTACAGCTGTCACAGCAAATGCACATCAATTCATACATGATAGCCATGACTTGGGAGGCACACTTCAGAAGGAAGCCCTTCCAATTACAACAGAAGCAGCTATATGTTCAATATAAGGGCAAGATATGTCAGGTTTAGCCACATACCCTAAATAAATAGCAGCTTCTGATCCCTCTTACGACTATCAAACAGACGGTTTTCAAAGTCATAACATATTCATTCAGCATTCCTTGAGCAACTACTACATGTCAGTTGCAATGTGAGGCATCAGGGAAACAAAAATTAATAAGACCCAGTCCCTGCCCTCAAAATCTCACAGTCTAGAACAAAAGACACATTTAAACAGAGCTGTCAGGGCATGGCCAAGACATGTGCAGGGTGCTAGGGAAGCAAAGAAGACACCTAATACAGGCTGAGTGGATAATGGGGAAACATTAGGGAAGGCTTCCTGGAGGAGGTGATGCCTGAACTGATTTTGAAAGGATAATGGGTATGAGCTAGGTGGATAGTGGTGTCAGGAAGTTGTAGGATTCATCTTTCAGCTTCGTGAATTCTGAAAGGTCTACTTCTTGGGTCAGAGACCCCATTGTAAATCTGATAAAACTATAAGCCCTATCTCTGGTAAAATGTCCCTGTATAATTGTAGCACAATTTCTTGAGGCTCATAGATTGCTTAAATTCTATACACAAATCCTCTAAGGGTTCATGAACCCAAAGTTAAGAATTTTGTAAAAAGAATTACATTCTCTGGGCTAAAGGAGCCCTCAGTGATCATGTAACCAAACCCCTCATTTCATCAACAAGGAGACCAAGGCCCAGAGAGGACATAGAACTCGTCCAAGGCCACCCAGCCAGGTGGCTTGGGGGAGTGGAAGTCTGAGAGGCGAGTTCAGCTCCCAGCGGCCACGATCTTTTTCCCTCAGGGATATTTCCTGGCTGGCACCTGAGCTACGTTGATGTGAAGGACAACTCCCGCGATGAGACCTTCCGCTTCCAGTGTGACTGCTGGCTCTCCAAGAGTGAGGGTGACAGACAGACAGTCCGCGACTTTGCCTGTGCCAACAATGAGATCCGTGATGAACTGGAGGAGACCAGTATGTGGGGAGACTGGCAGGCTCAGCCTAGTTGTGCTGCCTGTGCTGAATCTTCAGAGTTAAATGAGAATTAGCTTATTAGGAGGGAGGTGGGAAAATGGTGCTTTAAAATTTAGAGAAGAGACTGTGATAGCTGGAGGGGAATCAGATGCCCAATGAATAAAATAGTGTTAGGGAGACACATATGTAAATACCCTAAACGTTGCTTGGTGAACCTGGAGCAGCCAAGATACTAGTACCAGACCATGGCCCTGAATCAGAGACTAATTAGGTAGCAGAAAAACCCACTAGAGAAAAGTTCACCTTGCTCCGAGGGCTGGGCTGAGAAGTTTGATGAAAAGTTCTCTCTGGTTTATTTTTATATCATGGACTCCATCCAATTGATGCCTGTGGCAATAGCTGCCATATTAAGCCTCCCTGGAAACAGATGGGGTGAGGGGATCAGCATCTTTAGCAGCCACTTTCTCTTTGATCCCATCCTCAGGAGATATTTAAAGGGAAAGAGTAATTGCTTCCTAAGGTGGATAGCCATCAAGGACTCAGGAGGTGCTTCTTCAATATAGATGCCAGTGTCTGGGTCTAACAAATTTGAGAAAGGTTTACAGAAGCAGAGTCTGATGTAAAGGATTTTTCAGCCTTAGTTATTAAGATAACACTAGCTGCAGTAAGAGATAAACCCCCAAATCTCAGTGGCTTAACACACAAAATTTATTTCTTATGAATACAGTCCAGTGTGGGCATTCAGTATGTGGTCTAGCCACACTGTCATTGAGGAACCCAAGCTCTTTTCATCAGTGTCTCAGACATTTTCAACACGTGGCTTGCACATTTCTTGCAGAAGGGAAAAGAAAGAAAGGAGAAGGCTTACTCCCCTACCGGCTTAACACATTGACTTACTTTCTATTGGTGAGAACTAGTCATGTGGACCCTTCTAGATTCAAGGGCACCTGGGACATGTAGTCCCTGGCTGGACAGCCCCTTCCAGGCAAACCCTGTACACCACAGAAGGGAAACATGGACCTTTGCTGGAAAGCTCCTCATCCATCTCTGCCATGTCATCTAGACTACTGAATGATGAGCTTACCTGCTTTGAGAGGTTGTGAGCACTGATGTCCCTGGGAGCATTCAGACGAGGGCCAAGCACCCATTTGTCAAGTTGACTATATGAGGATTCCTGCCCTCATTCAGAGAGTAGACTCCCAGCTTCTGTAATTGCACATACTAAGGAGTTCCTGGGTGCCTGGTTTTATTTTAGATGCTATGAATAATGCATCTTTGACCTTTGCACATACATTAGTCTCCCTGCACAACTGTTAGCTACCTGAGGTCAGGGACAGAATCTCTTGTTTGTAACCCTCTGTCGCTCTGAAGGCTTTGGGACCTAGCAAGTGTGAGGTTAGTGCTCAGCAAATGGAAGAAGGTGCAGCCATTTTCCTTAGAGCCTCGCAATCTTGTGCTATAGGAACACTTAAGCCCCTTACACAAGTGCCAAGATGAACAATAGCAACTCCTCAGGCTATTGGCGTTCAGGGTTGGGGAGCTTTGTGAGGCTTGGAGCATAATCACTGAATCTCCTTCACAGATTTCCTGCCTAACAGCTGCTAAATCCTGTGGGATTTGGGTTGGCAGGGAGATTGCAACGGGGAGGTGGCACGTGCCTTAGTTCTAGAAGGATGTGCATGAACTGGAGATGGGACAGCAGGGGCACAGAGCCCAGGAGATCCCTGGATTGATCTGTCTTTACTAGGAGCCTGCAGAGGGCAGAGTGGCACCCTCTTTCACTGCCCATAAGGGAACAGACAGCGACACCTGAGTCCTCAGATGGAGGGTCGTGCACGGGTTTATGGGTAGAACCAAGGACTCAGCTGGAGCTAAACATCCCAACCCTCAGCTACTTTTATTTAACCATTTGGCAAATACTTACTGAGTACCTACTAAGTGCCGCAGCCTATTCTGAGCTTTGGGAACACACCAATGTATATAACAGAAATCTTGCCATTGTGACAAATTCAGTATCTGTGGTCCAGGGGCACCTCTGGGCACTCAGCTTGTGAGAACACCCGCTCATACTTGAACAGAGTTTCATATGGAAAGCGCTCCACACCCCTGTTCTCTTTAGGTCCTTGCAGGCCTACTCCAACCCCATTAGCCAATTCATGCCTCTCTATTATGGATAAGGAAAACAAAAACCCAGAAGGGTGAAGAGACATACGTAAGGCCCATCCATAGCTGATAGGACCCAGGTGACCTGATTCCTAGACCAGTAGCACCATAGGAAGTCTGTCCTGGGCCTGGCTGGTACTACAGACTGATTGATTGTCTCACCTCATTTAGCCTCCCATTCCCTGCCTTCACCTTCAACTCACTAGGGGTTCCAGAAGCTGCTCCTGACCCTCTATAAGCACGCACCTCTGCACTTGATTCCAGTGTGCAGCTTAAGCTGAAGACCATTGGAAATCTTTAAATAATACTGACATCTGGGTCCTACCCCCAGAGATCCTGTTGTAATTGGTCCAGGGTAAGACCTGGATGGTAGATCACATGCTCACGCATGCACATGCATGCACGCACACACAGGCATAAACACGCGCACGCGCGTGCACACACACACGCACGCGCACAAACACTCACCAAACCTGGGGAGGCAAAAAAGACCTCTCTCTGGAACATCCTCCAACAGAACCAATAATTTTCTCTCTACAGCACCCCCTTTCCCTCTCCCCCCGGAAGATTTTTGGGCTGTTCAGTCAGCCCAAATACGGTCCAGATTGATGGCCAGCTCTCCAGAGATGGAGGACTCACTGTTTCACCAGACAGCTCTGTTCAAAAAATCCACCTTTAGAATCATGTTCTTGAAGTATTTATCCTTTGGCAGTCACACGGGGGTCAAACAGAAAATTTCAGGAGTAGCATGAACCCCAACACTAAGGTGGGAAATGTTTTTCCCAGAACTTGGAAATCTCCGGTGGAACTGGCTTAGACTTGGCTGTCTCGAGGGTCCAGTGGTTTCAGTATGTCTCTGCCCCCCTTTTCCTCCAAGTGCTTCTTTCTCTACATTGTGGGAAGATGGCTGCTGGCCACCCCAACCCCACAGCCTTATAGCGTAACAGCTGCAGTGGAAAAGAAGCGAGTGTGTCCCAGGGGAAGACTCTGACTGGCCACGCTGGAACTCTGGGCCCCATCCAAACCACATGGTAGGAGTTCCTGAGTATAGAACGGTCCTGACAGCACGAGGTGGGGAAGGGGATCTGGAGCAGTAAGTTCCAGATGCCCGCTAGAAGCCCAGCTGTCCCCTTCCTGGCACTCCTCCACAGCATCATGTGCCCCTGCCACCTGCTTATTCAGCCCCTGTTCACGTGATGTGATATTGGCTTCTCTCGATGTATCCTGGAGTGCTTGTCCACCTCCCTCTGCAGGTGCCATGCCCAGAGCACAGGCAAGATTTAAAGGGTGGTCTGCTCTCCCCTCTCCTGTCCTGCCACTTGAACCACACTCATGACTCCTGAGGTCATAGTAGCTTTGCTGGTGGTCCCTTCATGCTGATGATTCACACGGTGGCTGCTGAGCCCCTTCACCAGCTGGGCTTGCCCTCTGGGTGTGCTGGCCCCCTAGTGAGCCTTACATTGACCCCTACTAGACTGCGCTCACCACTCCCACCTGCCCTGTTCTCTCAGGTTCACGATCCTTCTCCATCTCCTCTGTTTCCTCCTAGCAATCTATCAGCAAAGTTGAGAGTCATGCCTCAACATTTTATCAAGCCACCAATGAAATGGGAAAGAGGGCAAGATGGAAACAGGCTGATTGAAACTTCCTCTCAGAAGACCATTGAGACGACCAGTGACATTATTTTTAATCTACCTAGCAGTCCTCACTTACACACCTTCCTTCTCTTCCCTACGTCAGGACCCTCAGGAAAGGATGTGTTACAGTCCACATGCCCTCCACCTTTATCATTTCCCGACTCTCCTCCTTGAGTTTGTTGTAGTGAGCACAAAGGTTCCTAGAGCTCCCTCCCTCTCTCCTTGTTGCTGACAAATCATTCCCTTAACAACGCCCAGGATCCACTTGAGGTCATGGGTGTCTGGTTTACAGAACGCACCTTACCCTCTGTTGGGAAAGAAGCTGGAAGCAGTGGGACCACTCTCCACCCTGAGATGGCTTCTAGTCCCTGTCAAGTGGTTCAGCCGTTTCCCAGTCCTCAGTGTCCTGGGCGGGGCTCTGCAGGCCATGTCCTTCTTCAGGTGTTACATGCTTTCCAGGCATCTCCTCCCTGTCATGGGTTAACTTGCATCTTTGCCCAAATTTGTTCTACCTATTTCCAGTAGCAGAGCTTTTCCTTAAGAGGAGTCACAAAGGCAAAAGGGTTGCTGAGGGGCTGGGGTTGATATTACAGTTAGCTGCAGGCATAGCCATCCTTTCTCTTAATTATCACATCTCTGAGATCAAGGCACAAAAATAGAGCTATCCTTTTGGATCCAGAATCACTGACTCACTACAGCAAGAGCTACATTCACAGGTGACATTCCAAACAAATATGTATTGTGTCCTCCATCCCTGGCCTGGCCCCTGGGGGGTGGGGCTAGATAAAATGGACTTCAAGCCCCTCTCACATCCCTCAGTATCTGTTTATGCTCCTTGCTGAGCCTTTTTCGGCCGATCATAGTCATGGCTCTTCTTCAAGCCCAAGTGCAAATACCACCTCCTTCATGAAGCTTCCTGTGATTAGCTGTTTCATTCATTCACTCAACTAATATCTTTTGAGTGCTTCTGTGCCAGGCACTGTTCTGGGCACTTGGGAAGACCCTTGACCTCATGGAGCTTACATTCAGTTGTTGGGTGGGGGGAATACAATGACAATAAAATAATAAGTAACCTACATGGCATGTTAAAAGGTACTAGGTGACAGGGACAAGAGAAAATAGTAGGTAAGGCAGGTCAAGAGCGCTGGGGAGAATCAGGTAGCAATTTTAATTAGAATGTGTGGAGCAGACCTCTGTAGGGAGGTGACATTTAAGTAAGGACTAGAAGGATGTGAAGGAGTGAGCCAAGCCAGTATGGGGTTGGTGTCGGGGAGAAAGAAGGAAGCGTGTGGGCAAAGGGAGTAGTCAGTCAATGCTGAGCTCCAGAACAGGAGTATGATGCCTCAAAGCTCCAAGAGCAGCACGGAGGCAGGGTGGCTGCAGAGAGCAAGGGAGAAAGTACTAGAAGATGAGGGAGGTAGCAGGGAGCCAGATTTTCCCTCTCTCCCCATGGTACTCTGGTACTTTGTTGCAAGGTTATCACATTTTGTCCTCTGGTACAGTCAGTGTATGGTTCTGGGTCTAGAGACTGAGTTCTAGTGTCCGTCAGAGTCTAGCCCAGTTCTGACATTCGACACGACTTAACAAATGGTAGATGAATGAATGCACACATGCTTGAGGGAACTGCAGGGGAAGAGGCTGTGATGCTGAGTGTGACAGCAGAGTGAAAACCGAGACATGACAAGGAGTAGGACCTCTTGCTAGATAGTTGATGCTCTCCAGAGTCTTGCCTGCCTGGGGCTCTCCCGTCTCTTTCTGTTGCTGGGCCCTACCTCTTCTCCCTTCCCTTTGCAGAGGATCTCTGCTTTGCATCTCAGGGACTGGTCCATTCCTCAGAGCCAGACCCCAGCATCTCTTGGAAACCTCCTGCATCCTGGAGGCCATAGCGGCTAGTTTTTCACTTCTAGCAGCTACCATGTTCACCAGGCAAAGAGGCTGCTACTATAAATAAAATGGGAATATCATGCTAGCCCCTAGATCAGGGCAGGTTCTATTTATAGTGCTTCAATTGTGAGGACTTTAACCTGCCCGCCAACCCCAGCCTATGGTCTAAAATTAAATATAGGACCTGGAGGGAGCAGCCCTTGTGCTCCTGTCCTGATGGTGGGCACTGCTTCCCCTCTGCTGACCCGCTTCCTCCCTCTGCACTGCAGCCTACGAGATCGTCATAGAAACAGGCAATGGAGGCGAAACCAGGGAGAACGTCTGGCTCATCCTGGAGGGCAGGAAGAATCGATCCAAAGAGTTTCTGGTGGAAAATTCTTCTAGACAGCGGGCCTTTAGGAAGTAGGAAGAGGAGGGGGGCCCACAGGGGAATGGGGGTGGGTGGGGTGGGTGAGAGATGGGCCCCAAGGGTCAACCCCCTTGGTGGGGGCCATAAGCATATTAATGGGCCTAAACGTCAAGTACTTATTGAGTAACTACTGTGTACGCTGACCCCATATAAGATTCCAGGATGGAATAGGAGATTTATGAAAGGGAAAGCAAAGAGGGGACTGCCATTTAAAGAGAGTCCACTCTGAGTATCCAGAGCTTAATTAACCAACCACTAAAAAGAAACGATAATTTTGTAACATGATTGAAGTGCTAATTACCACTACAGTGACAATCATAGTACAATGTGTAAGTTATCAAACCACGTGTTGTACACCTTAAATGTATACGATGTTATACGTCAAATATATTTTAATTTTAAAAAGTTAATGGACGGCTAATTAATTAATTAAACAGAGCCCACTAGGACTCAGGATGGGAAGCCCTGCAGGCATGATTCCATGTCCTCACATCGGAGGAGCTCACAGTCTGGTGGAAGAGGAAGACATTTGCTCATATGATTGCAAAAGAATCACCTAAGACAACATTGATTTAAGTTCTAGTTAAAAGGAGGGAGGAAGGGGAGAGCCTCTAAGATTTTTTATAGGAAAATTAAAGTTGGGCCTTATATAAAGATGCCTGTGCTTACCACTCCCATTTGGCGGGCACACCTGGAGAATCTCACCTCCCCCCACGTACGCATGTCGGAGCTGCCTCCGAACTGCTCAGATGCCCACTTCATCTCCCCACTCCCTGCAGATGGCTTAAATAAAGTTTCCCCTCCATAACCTACTATACCTTTTATTTAAACTCCCTCTCCATCAGGATGAAGTCCGAGCCCCTTCAACTGGCACTGACAGACCACCACAGAGTGTTGTACCCCACCTCCTCTCCAGTGCCATTTCCCTCACTGAACCCACCCTCCAGCCAGGCCAGCACTCCCCTCAGGAGTGTCTGCGCCTCTGCATCCCACTGTGCCCATCAATGGCTTTGCCAAGTCAGATCTACATCAGAGGACTCTTCCCTTCCTCCCCTCTCTCTGCTCCCAGGTCCCACCACCCCCGTTCTCCCAACTCCCATGGCCCAGGGCCTCACCCTCTTCCCAGCTCCATCTGATGGGTGCTGAGACCAGGAAGCCAGCAGAGCTTTTTAATGGTTGTGATTGTCTTCTTCCAAAACTAGACTGAACCCCTCAAGAAATGGAGGTCTGGTATCAGATCTTGCTTGCCATTCTATCTGTATGCCTCAGACTGGTGCCCAGAATACAGTAGGTACTCAATAAATGCTTACTTTCTTCAGTGGGCATGGGCAGCCCTCACTGACCACACTTTTGCATCCTGCAGGGGGACCACAGATACATTTGAGTTCGACAGCGTCTACTTGGGGGACATTGCTGCCCTCTGCGTGGGCCACCTCGCCAGAGAGGACCGGTTCATCCCCAAGAGAGAGTTGGTCTGGCATGTCAAGACTATCACCATCACCGAGATGGAGTATGGCAATGTGTATGTATGTGCCTCTACCCTTCTCCTGCAGCGGGGAGGGACTGAGGCTGAACCATGGACAAGATGGCAAGGTATGGGGAGGCTGAGGATGTCAACCTCCTTTGAGGCTGATGTCACCTCATTTAGGAGACTTATGAAACAGTAAGGGAAGGGTCAGCTGTACTGGTTCTGGAGCCGTCTGAACAATAGGCCTACCCCCAGGGGCATGACACTAGACCAGATGGGTGGTATTCCAGCCTTTTCATCCAGGGACTCTTTGGAAGAACACTGAGCATGCCAGACAGTGGAGACTTTCCTTCCCCTCCCCTTCTATCACTGTACAGTGACAAAAAGTATATATAGCTTCGAAGCCTGTTGCTGCCACATAGTGAAAGGCCACCATCCAGGCAGGCAGGGTACAGACAGAGACAGACAGCTGGGGTCATGTTGTGTACCCTTGCCTTGAAGGACCCCAGATAAGGAGCTTTGCATTTCCCTCACCAGGGCCTTCCCCGGGAGACTCAGGCATTTCTGGAGGATTAAGGGTCTTAGTTACCTAGGTAACA
Organism: Macroglossus sobrinus; assembly: GCA_004027375.1. Lineage (NCBI taxonomy): Eukaryota > Metazoa > Chordata > Mammalia > Chiroptera > Pteropodidae > Macroglossus > Macroglossus sobrinus. The sequence goes on from PVKZ01002955.1 coordinate 57,194, forward strand.
GTTCACAGCCATCAGTTTGTCTAATTAAAACCATTTGGTAACCACACTGAAGCCAGAAAGAGCCTGAGGCTCTGGAAAGCAGAAAAGACACTATAAAGGAGTGAAGGAAAAGAGGAGGAAGCAGGAGCTGAGGGCAATGTTTGCCTCCAGGAGGGTAGGCCCAAGGAGTGAGTGAGAGCTGAGGTCACAGCTCATGCTGAGACATCCCCCCAGAGCCGCGCCTGGCCCCTCACTATCCCACCTCGTGGCCTCCCCAGGCTGGCCCTGCCCATGGCCACACCTGTCATGATAAGCACACCAGACAGAAGAGACAGCCAGGTGCAGGCCTGCCCAATCCAGGCAGGTCCCTCCCTCAGCAGCAGGCTCTAGCCTTCAGGATCCCAAGCTTCTCAAAGCAATGTCTGTCCACATTCTACCTGTGCCCTGCAGGCCCCTGGAATTGGCTCCAGCTGACCAAGCTTCCCCTTTGGGAACTGGGCAGGAAAGGGTTCTGACTTCTGAACTTCTGTTTTAGCCAGCCTGGGCTCCCACAACAAAGTACCTCAGAGTGGGTGGCTTACACAGCAGACATCCTTTCTCACAATTCTGGATGCCAGAAGTCCAGCATCAGAGTGCCAGCATAACTGGGCCTCTCTCCTTGGCTTGCTGTGTCCTCACTCAGAAGAGAAAAAGAGCTCTCTTTCTAATACATTTGCTATTAGAGAGTGTCTCTTTCTATTCTTTTAAGGGCACTAATCCCATCTTGGGGTATCAACCTTCATGACCTTATCTGAACCTAATTATCTCCCAAAGGCCTCATCTCCAAATACTATTACATTGGGGAGTTAGGGCTTCCCCATATGAATTTGACAGGGACATGATTCAGTGTGCAATGTTATTTATTGCTTTTTTAGAGAAAGACAAGATGGGGTTCTATAGAAGTCACTGGGCATGGCTGCTGGGAACAATGGTCCTGAGGACTTGAGGGGTGGGACACAGGGGGCCCAGAAGAGTCACTGACTCCCTCGTTAGCCAGGGCCAGGTCAAAGCCCCTTCTGCACCTGGGTACTGCCTCCCAGCCACAGAGAGCGTGGCTGCTGATACTGCTGCTCCTTGAACCCCCAAAATAGTGCTATAAGATGCAATAATAAAATAGTCACCACTGGAGTTAGCTTTCAACGGACAATGTTGTCTGTGAGTGATAGACAAACATCTCAGCACCACCCGGCATCTTCCAGTCTCGGGAGGAGGGAAAGTGAAGGCCCAGCTCGTGAACTTCCCATCCCACAGTCCTGGGGCTGAGTTGTAGGGTTTTTCATCTAGTGGAAAGAGGCCATCACTCCCAGAGAAACTTCTTTTTCTACACCCTCAAGAGTGTGGCCTTTGGTCAGTTTGTCCTCAGGCTGGACGGGGAGAGGGGATATCCCCAGGGCAGGGCTCTTCCCAAAGGGAAGGTGGGTGCAAGGAGTCCAGACCCCCAGATACTAAAGCTGTTACCTGGCCAGCTGTGTAGCCTGGGGCACATCACCCCTCTGTGCCCCAGTCTCTCCTGGGAGGAGAGCTAGGTGCCTCTAGAGATTGGAGGCAGGGGAAGGATGGCAGAGCTTCCAGCCTAGAGGGTGCTCAGAAGTCCCACGCCAGCTCGCTGCCTCTGCAGGTCTCAGGCCTGTGATTTCTGATGAGAATCTGTGTTACTATCCCGCCCCCTCCCCCACTGCCACCTACCACCACGAAATACCACATTCATCCAGAAGGGAGACTGTGCAGTCGTGTTTCATAGTGTGGCTAGTGACACAGCCCTGTCCTAGAACACCATGGTATTCTGCCGTTATAAAAATCACTACATAACCCTGCATATGCATCTGCAGTTCCTTCCCAACCACCATCTCAACTACACTATTTGGATTTCCATGAATTGCAAATGAACTTAATCTCAAACTCTTACAAACACGATAATCTCAAATTTTCATCTTCCAACCATTTCCAGTTCTGACTCCTCTCCGTCAATCTGCATTCTCTTTCTGACCAATTCTTCATCACTAATATCCTCAGATTGCAGTGGAAGGACACACAGAGAGGCTTGTTTCCTTTTTTAAGACCAAAAACAGCTTCATTGTTCTATCCCAACATCACAAATACACAATCATTAGAAAAATTCAAATAATACAAAAAAGGTGTATAAAAAAAAGTAAAAATTCCCTGAAGTAAAAAATACCGTGAACATCAGCGACCCCAATCTCTCTGACATTTTTCTAACATCTCACATACACACTGTTCACAGAAGTGTGATCATATTCTGCATGTCCCCGCCCCCACTCATATATTCAGTTTTTTGTGTGTTTGCTTTTCTCTTCCTTTGCCTCTACCCTTGCTGACGACCCTCCCTCATTTCTAGCAGGAACAGCCTGTCATGAGTCCTTCCCCAGCTGGAGTCTGGACTCCCGGAAGCTCAGAGGTTCCACATTTTGGAGATCTTATAATTGTATCTATTAGAAAACATTTCCTTATAGCTACACCAGGGGATATTTTTCAGCCACTAAAAACAATGAACTAAATAGGTACCAGATGACTTGGAGTAATTCCCAAGGAGGATTGTTGAGTGAGAACAGCAAGAGATGGGAAAACACACATTGTGTGATGCCATTTTGCAAAGCGAACACTGACATCCTGCATATGTCTGTGTATGTGGGTCTGTGAGGAGTTGGGTGAAATGGAGGGATCTTTGGCAAGACACCCTTGTGATTGTTACACAGGTTATCTGAGGTGACAGTGGGATGCTGAATGGAAATGAGAGGGGGAAAAGGAGCCAGCGCCAAGCAAAAAGGAAAAGAGTGAATTTAGAAAAACCTGCCTGTGTATTTATATAGAATTATGTATATTAGTGGGCATATGCATTTTAAAAGGATTTTTAAACAAAGCATGTGAATATATTCCCCTCTAAGAAAGTGTGGTATGGAACAACCATCCAGATTTATCAAGTGATAAATTGTAAGAAGACAGACCTGGGAACAGAATAAAGATGTCCTGCAAAGTGTCTTTATGAGACTGGCTCATCAGGGACCAGGCAGGCTGGCTCTGGGCCCCCCTCCGACTCACCTTGAGCAGTGATTTCCCTTCTCTAAACCTTAGTTCCAATTCTGTGAACCTCCAACTCGGGGGTGGTTGTGGGAGTTAATGAGAAGCAACAGTGTAAAGCCCTGGCAGTTAGTAAGACTGCAGAAAACCAAGCCTTTTTGCTATTCTGGATTTTCATCTAAAATAGTGTTTGATTTTGGACCACTGGGCACACCCTTTCAAGGCTGTGTTCCTGAAGTCACTGGCCAATGCCAGCACTGCTTATTTCCAATGCTGTTAAAAGATTAGCAGTTTGGAGTGGGAAGAAACCATAGCAGTTGTTCAGTTCAAGCCTCTAACATTGTCAGGAGGGAAGCCAAGGGGATTTGACTTGCCCAAGGTCACACAGGAGGCAGGGCTGCGGCAAACCCCAGGTTCCCTTACGCCCTACGCAGTGTCTACCCATCATGCCTCTGACTTCCTCCTTGATACCCAGAGGCTAAAATGGGGGGTGAGGTGGGGGGAGGATGCAGGGAGGGGACTTCCTGGTCCAAAACCATTTCTCTTGGCCCTGGACTTGCTTCTGCTTGTGGTGGCTTCTTCAGTAGCGAACTTTCTCTTAGTCCCTGCACTCTGAAGTCTGTGAGCATGTGTTTTCAATCTCTCTGTCTCTCTGTCTCTCTGTCTCTCTGTCTCTCTGTCTCTCTGTCTCTCTGTCTCTCTGTCTCTCTCTCTCTCTCTCTCTCTCTCTCTCTCTCTCTTTCACATTGTTCAACTCAACCATGCAACCATGCGTGATCTGGGAGCACACATTCCATAGCCTCCTTTCTACTTGGCTTTGCCTGGGATTGTCACTCTGAATCCCACGGCTGCCTCTGAAGCTGACAACATTGGGTAAAAATATTCATTAGTCCCTTTGAGGGAGCAAGGCCATCTGCATGGTTGAGTGAGGTGAGCTTAGAGGAGAAGGGCAGGCGACAGGTCAGAAAGGTAAACACCAGGAGGAGGGTGAGATCCCTGAGGGGCTTGCAGGCCTTTGTCGGGTGGTGATTTGTACATAATCTGGGAAGCCACAGAGGGTTCTGAGCAGATGGATGACATTCTTGGACTCACATCACTTGGCTGCTGTATAGAGAATTGACTCTGGGGAGCAAGAAGCAGGGAGACCAGATAGGAGGCTGATATATTCCAGGTGGAAGATGGTAGTGGCTTGCCCCAGAGTGGCAATAGAGAAGATAGTGAGCCTGCTCTTCCAGGTGAGTTGATTCTGGATCTGTTTCGAAGATCAGCTAATTGGAATTGGCCGGTGGATCAAATATGGAGTGTGAGGTGGAAAATGAAATAAGAACCAAAAAACACCTGGAAGGATGGAGATGCTATTCACTGTGAATTTTAAGATAAACAAAACTCCATCCTCCTCATTTTAATGCAGACATTTCCAGACCCCAAATCCTGTCACCTGGGGAAGGAATCATTTACGGATGGCCAGGGGTCTTGGGGAAAGGTGTGACCCTGGGCTGGTGTGCACTGAGTTTCCCCGTTTTCCCCACCCACAGGTACTTCTTCAGCTGTGACAGCCTCATCCCCCTCAAGAGGAAGAGGAAGTACTTCAAGGTTTTCGAGGTCACCAAGACAACCGAGAGCTTTGCCAGCAAGGTCCAGAGCCTGGTGCCGGTCAAGTACGAGGTCATAGTGACAACGGGCTACGAGCCAGGGGCAGGCACCGATGCCAACGTCTTTGTGACCATCTTCGGGGCCAATGGGGACACAGGCAAGCGGGAGCTGAAGCAGAAAATGCGAAACCTCTTCGAGCGAGGCAGCACAGACCGCTTCTTCCTGGAGACGCTGGAGCTGGGCGAGCTGCGCAAGGTGCGTGTGGAACACGACAGCAGTGGCTACTACTCGGGCTGGCTGGTGGACAAGGTGGAAGTCACCAACACCAGCACTGGGGTGGCCACCATCTTCACCTGCGGCAGGTGGCTAGACAAGAAGCGGGGAGACGGGCTCACCTGGAGAGACCTCTTCCCGTCTGTCTGAGATGCCGCAGGCCCTCCCTCCCACCCTCGCACCCAGCTGCCCCCACCACACCTTCCAGCCCCCACCTTGCTTCCAGTAGTCCCTTCCTGCAGCCTCCTGGAGTTGGGACTGGGGACCAGAAGGTAGCGCGTGGCACCGTGGACCTCCGGAGGCCACTGCAGGGACCACTAGTGAGGCCCTGCGCTCCCCCAGTCTCCCGGACCCACAGGAATCAGTCAACATGCGGCGTAATTCCTGGCTGTTCAAAAATAACTTTTTGCGTTTCCTCTTCTGATAACAGCGGTGACCACGCCAAGATGTGGTACGGGGTGTGGACGGGGAATCGGGGCTTCACCCAGGGGATGGAAGTGGGGAAGAAGAGGCCATCAAGATGGGGTATTTTAATCAAAAACTAATTAACACTTTTTTTTCCCTAAAAAAGCTGGGCTAATTAAATTACCAACCATACCTCACAAAGAACTCATCTTGGCATCTGCTCACTAAAAATGCACCCTCTTCCCCAGTCTCAATAAATCCAGTGCAAACAGAGAAAAACATCAAGAGGAAGTGTTTTTGCCAGGGGGCATTCGTGAGCCTATGAAAAGGTATTTGATTCTTTCCATCGCTTTCCAGAGAATGCATTGCCAAGTGCCCGCTGGTTGCCCCAGCCTGTGATAACACAGTTGAGACGGGCAGGGGATGGCAGGGCGGAGGGGGTGGGGTGGGGGACGGTGCCTGGAATAGCCTGGTCCCTGCTGCACTCGGGCTGGCAGGGGAGAAGCGGGCAGCAGGGTTATTTAGGACCTATTGCCTGTGGCTCACTGTGGGCAATGTGGACTGAGAGTTGTCCTCAAGGGGATCATGACCTTGATGGAGAGGCAGCAGGAGAACAGGGCACTCATGTGCACGTACGTGCACACACACACACACACACACACACACACACACACACACACACACTGCCTGATTGACAGTCTCAAAGAGATCAGACAACGCGCAGCAGGAGAGCTCAGAACTGAGCACCTGACTTCTGGTTTTCCTGCAGAGGGGACCTGAGTGGGAAGGTGAGTTAGGCTGAAGTTTTCCTCTAGGCAGGAACCCCAGAAAGGGTTTTTGCCACCCTGCTGGTCACCCTGTGCCCTTTACAGTAGAGAGGTGTAAATCCTTAGCAAGGCTTCATGTCTCTGAGGCAAGCTTCAGGAAATCTCAGAGACTCTTGGAGAGAGGCAGAGGGTGAAGGCACAGGCTCAGAGGCCTGGGCTTGAGTCTCAGCTCTGCCCCTCACCTGCTGGGAGAACCTGGGCATGTCACTTCATCTCTTGGGCCTCAGTTTCCTCATCTATGAAACAAGAAGGATGATAGTACCTACCTCGTAGGGTATTATGAGGACTAAATGAGTCAATATGCAGACAGTTTTCATTCAGCACCTGCATTGAAGGGTGAGTAAATCCATCATGTTGAACAAGCAAGACTCAAGGGGACTGTGCTGTTCTAGGAGAGAAGTAATCTTTAATCAGCTTTATTGTACCTGTCTGCAAAACTAGTTTTTCCTCTGTCTCTGGATGAAAATTTAGGCAAGCCTACAACTCTTATGGACTCTCTTAGCTCATAAAATGTCCAACAATCACTTTAATTCACAATGTCCATCTCGGTTCTGTAATTTAAATGCCTGGCTCTAATATAAAATCCAAAATGTCACACTTAGACCCGAGACTCCTGGGTGCTATAGTGGTCAGTGTATTTCCTTCTGCCCTAGCAGGTGTCTGGACCTTTATGTGGGTTCTTTCTCAGTTCATTCACCCCTCCACTCTGTCTTCTTGTTTCAGACCTGAGAGACTCCCCATCTGGTTCCCCAAGTCCCCAGGACCTGGGCCATTTCCGTTGTGGGCAAGTTGCCCACAGCTCCATGCCCAGCATGCTCCCCTCCAGCTATGACACACGCTGCCCTCTGTTTGGAGTCTCCTCACCACTCCCCCACCCCCACCCCTCCGTCCCATCATGTTATGAGGCCCCACGCTAGTCCAGCCTCCCTGCTTTATAGCAGCAGGGCCAGAGTGGGCTTCTGACTTACTGAGCGTTCCACAGGGACAAAGCTGGGCTCGGACTCGGCTGGCTACCTGATCCCCTTTACGCTCCGTGGAGGAGCTGGCGGGAAGATATGCACACAGGTGGAGAAGGGATAGGGAGGGGAATCTTGGAGAATTCAACATTTGTCAGGTAACATCTCCACAGCCCTCTTCTTTGGACTGAGCACCACCTTTCCCGGGGCGTTGCTGGGATTCTCGGCAAGTTACGTTGTTCGAGGCCCTTCAGTCCTTCCTCCATCCAGGCTGTGCAGAAGCTGGAGGTGAAGGTGGGAGAGAACCTCTTCAAGGTCTTGGAGGAGAAGGATGGAGAAAGGCTGACCCCTGACGCATTCTGCTCTCACTGGGCTGCTGCCCTCTACCCTGAGCAAGGAATGAGGGAAGCCTGCAAGAAGCCCCCAGGACGGGGCCTCTCTCCAAATTTCACCTCATCTGCCCCTGGTCTGTGCTCTACCTTTCAATTCCCATCTCCCTTGTAGGCAGTCTCAAGAATCTCTCTGGACAGGGCTGAAAGCAAAGTTGGAATTAGGGAGAAGCAAGCAAGGAGCCCACGTGGTGAACTTGGAGGAGATACTCACCCCAGGCCCGTGTGAAGGCAGGGCTGGCACCTGACAGTGAGGCCTCCTCAAACACTGCACCTAGGACACTCTCTGGCCTCACCCTTGTCCTGGCCTTAGCAGAAAGATACTTGTCTACCCAAAGCCCCCACAAATAGCCAGCCATGGTGAAGGTGAAGAGGCCCCTTGTCTTACAAAGTCCCTCCTCAGCCCCTCTCACCCCAATGCCCCTTCTGCCGACATCACCCGCTGTCATTGCTGGGGCAGTGGGCCATGGGCGGGTGACGCTGGAATGCTTCCTCTCCTCCAGCCATGGCAGAGCCCCTCACTAGAGCTCAGGGTAGAGAAAATGAAGCAATGGATTCTTCCACCCCCAGCACCTTCCTTCCATTCCTGCTGTCCTTAGCAGCCTGCTGATTCTCTCCCTAAACCCCTCTGGCACCGACAGACCCCATTGTCAGAAAGTCCTCCCTTTCAAGGATGGCTTCTTGAATGGCAAGGTTTTTTTTTTTTTACCAGTTTTATCTTTCCTCACCTGATTTAGAGACAAGTCTACATTAAAGAATATTTGGAAAGAACCTTAATTATATTGCTTTCGAGTAACTACTAACAAAGTATTTCCAAATAAGTATCTCTGGGGTCTACATCAAAGAAAAGATAAAAGTCATTTGCAATTAGCACAAGCTATTTACATACAGACTGTTGCAGCACAGTCTAAAAGACACTTGTGCTCTTAACTAGGTTAAAGAAAAGCCTTTCAATATTATTTCCTCAGTTCTGGCTGAACAAACTCTTTTCTCCCAAGATTTTGATAGAAGTCAACTCAGCCAGTTCAGATGCACCCTTTCTGAATTCTGATGATGAGGAGTTGACTAGATGACGTTAGAAGAACTGTAGACCCCTGCAGACCCCTGGTGCCATGTGTCCCTCCTGAGCAGGCACCCCATTACTCCCCACACAGTGTGGCACAGCAGGGCACCAGGCAGAGCCACTGGCAGACACTCAAATGCCCTGAGCGACAGCAAGATAAGAGGGCTTCGGGGAGCAGATGGGGGAGGCTGGGCCTCAGACAAAGGAAGCAAATAGAGCATACTCAGAAGAGGGAGATTTGGGACAGACAGGTTTGGAGAGAGAATGACTTTTTAAGGGAAGAAAGAGCTTTTTTAGCCCTAAATTTAACAGGAAAGTTTGGGTAGTGGCACCTGGATGGTGGGGGAGGTGGCGTTGCTTCTGAGCTGGATGGAAGATGAGTTCTGTACTTCTGGCCTGGGGACCTCCAGGTGGCCTGTGGGTGAGGTGAGGAAAGTGTGCCCATTTGACTGGCCATGGGGTGCCCAGATTAAACTTTATTTCGGGTATGTCTTTGAGGGCATTTTCAGAACCTATTTGAATCAGCAGACTCAGTAAAATGACTGACTTCCCTGAGTGCCCTAATAAAACAAAACGGCAGAGAAAGGGAGAATTTCCTTTCTTCTGTCTTCCCACTTGAGCTAGACAGACAGCTTCTCCTGCTGTTGGACTGAGACTTACACCGTGGGCTCCTGTGGTTCTCAGACCTTCGGACTCAGACGAAACTACACCATCAGCCGTCCTGGGCGTCCAGCTCGCAGACGACAAACTGTGGGACTCCTCGGCCTCCATAATCATGGGAGCTAATTCTTCCTCAGGACAAATCTCCAGATATGGCTACATAGGTTTTATGTCCCTGGAGAGCCCTGACTAATACAGACAGACTCTCTTCCTCCTTAACTTCCTGGGGGATCTTCATGGTAACTGGGAGTCATAGACCTACACAGAGTATGAGCCTGCATGTTTGCTGAGAAGTCCCTTTCCCCTTGAGCCCTGCCATAGGAAGGTAGGGGGAAAGGGTAGAGCTAAGGAAGGCTGCACTTTGGCCCCTATGTGTGAGGGGAGACAAAACCTGAGGAAAGAGAACCATTCCCCCAGCCCCTAAAGTAGCTCTGGGCCTTTGCTTCTAGGAGAACTTCTGTTGTGTAAACAGAGATTAAATAGACAAGGGTAATGGAGGGAGGTGGGGTCTATAAATAGAGGCCTGTGGAATGTAGGAACTGAAAGGAGCCATCCACATTTTCACAGCTGGCAAAGGAGGGAAGGGCAGTGTCTTTCCCATAGCTACATGCTGGTTAGTGGTGACACCAGGGGGACAAGAATCCCTGGTTTGTGAACCAAGATGCATAGACTGACATATGTGGAAAGCTACAGACAAGCACGTTGGATCATCTCACTTGAACAAGAACCAGAGATTTAAAATATTCATTACTGTAATGTAGACAATGGACTTTGGTTAATAATGTTGCATCGATATTGACTCATCATTTGTAACAAAGTACCACACTGAAGCAAGATCTGAACAGGGAAAACTGGATGGCAGTGGAAGAGAGTCTATGGGAACCTCTGTAGTTTCTGCTCATTTTTCTGTAAACCTAAAACTACTCTAAAAAAATGAAATCTATTACTTTTTTAAAGTTCATTAATATGGGCTCCGATTGTAGTTTAGGAAAAAAGCCATCTTTCACTGACCAACTGAGAACAGATTCTAGGCAACGCTGAGTACCTGAGTTGGGGCTCTCACAAAGGAATAAGAAATCCACACCAACTGTCAAAAATCAAATTCCTTCTCTTCCACAGGGACACTGAGGCACCCTCGCATTCAAAACACAAGAGGTTATACCTGAAAAGTGATCAAAAATGGGAACTTTTCCCTTTAAAACCCATAAACTAAAGTTTAGGAAGCGGGTTAATTAGATGGTTGGTTCACAGCATAGAACAGATTTGTTGAGAGAGAGAGAAAGAAGTAAAAGAAAATGATAGGAAAGAGAGGAGGAGGGAGCAGAGGAGAAGAAGGGGAGGGGAGGGAGAGAAGAGAGCAGGGAAACAGGTGGAAGACAGGGAAGCAGGATGAGGAAAACGAGTGAGGAGGAGATGCCTACTATTACCTCGGACCTTGGACCAGACAGGTCTGCGAGAGGCTTCGTCTGGACGCGCCCTGGGTTGGCATAGAAATAAGCACGCTGCACGAGTGAGCTGTAGTTAGCAATGCAGTTCATTTTTATTAGTTATAAATAAAGTACAAAAAATCCACCAAAAGTGAATCTAAGCATTTACACAATTCCTAATGTCTCCGCCTTTTTATTGATGCACTATTGCTTTAATATTCATAATAAATATCTTCTAGCTTTCTGCTATAAAATAGTCTATGTAGCAAAATGTTGCACAGCACAACAGAACAGAACAGCAGGAGGATTACAAAAAAAGGACAATCAACACTGAGGATAATCCTTTCACTTACCAGGGGCAACCAAATTACCCCCCGGAGGGCCCGGTGCTAGCTGGCTCCATAGCTGAGAAATGAGCCACAGCCAAGGCCAGGGGTGGGGCTAGGGGTCGCAAGGGCTAGGGTGGGAGGGGGAGGGATGTAGGCCAGCCAGGGTAAAGGGCCCCTTCCCACTCTGACCCTGCAGAGCAGCATAAGGCATGTTTGTCCAGGAGCCTTGCCAAGGGGGCAGTGTCTGCCAGGCCCGGCAGTGTGGTGGTCATGCGCCCCGGTGGGCGACTCCACAAGCCATCACCAAGGAAAGCAGGAGAACAAGGCTCCAGGGTGGAGGCAGAAAGGGAAGCTGGGCAGGCAGCAGGCAGGAAGCCCAAGGAGTGGGACCCATGGTCCGGCCGAGCAAAGCTGGGGCTTAGGGACCATGCACGGCCCAGTCACTCCTTGGCCAGGCAGTGTGGTGAATTGGGCCTCCACTTCCTCCCCCATCAGCACCATCGCAGGGGGCCTCATGTGGAGGCTGGACTTCTCCACCAGGCAAAGGCAGTGATGTCAAGAGGCAAGAAGGAAGGGTTGGCTGGAAAAGAAGGGAAGGAGGAGATGAGGGAGGAGGCAGACATGCAGAGAGCACAGGAGTGACCCTCCCACTTCAGCCAGGGCCCCAGCCCCTCAATCTTCTACTGGGGGCAAGGACCTCCTCTCTCTCCTTTTGGCTCAAAGGCATCTTGTTTGTCTGTGCCAGCCTTTTAAGCCACTGCTTCCCCAAACCCTCCCCTAGCACTCTTCCTTGGGGGCTGTGAGCCTGGAGTCCCCCACCCCCGTCTTCCACAGCAGCTCCTTCTTTCTGCCCACAGCCCCCATGGAGCAATGGCAGAGAGAGTAAAGAAGGAGACGCTGAGAAGGAGAGACCATGAGTCTAAAATTTGTGTCCCCATCTGTCATCAAGGGTGATGCCTCAACAATAAAATCTCCAGGAGGTGATAGGATGGGGTACCAATCCCAAACACCATAGTGTGGGGCTTATATCCTGCCTACTGCATCCCCATATCTAACAAGTCATGGATTTCAGCTCACTCTCCAAGTGACTGACAAATTTTGTGGAAGTGCATGTCCCGTCCTGCCTCCCTGTCACCCACATGATGCTGTGAAGAAAAGGACAAAAACCTTCCAGATGTCTCCTTTAAGCCGATTCGATGGACAAATTCTCAGTTCAATCTCTTCCTTTCCTCTTTTCTTTCCTCTCCTTCCTGCTGCCCTTTCTCTTCTCCTTTCTTCTCTCCTGAGAAGGTGAGATAGCACGGCACAGCGGTCTCCCACCAGATCTGTGTCATAGGCTCTCCAAGTCTGAGGGACCCTAGAGACCCTCCAGTTCACCTCCTCCACCCCAGCCTAGAAAAATGGGACACCCGGGGACCGAGTGACTTGCTCAAGGTCACAGGGAAGTCTGCAGGAGAGCTGGTCTGGAAACTCGAGCCTCCTGACCCCCGGTCCAGGTTTCATTCTAAGAAATCAGGCTTTTTGGCTTTCAGGTGCGCTTGCTGGTCATGTTCCAAGGGAACATTCCGGAAGCAAGGATCCGGAGCCCAGGTGGAGAGAGCGACCTCTAGTGCCCCTGGATCTTCCTCAGAGGATAGAAGCAGGGTAGGCTCAGGTTGTGGGAAGGACAAGGGAAGAAGGAAAAACAGGTTAATGATGTGGGTTTGGGGGAAACAAAAGTAGCAAGTGAAAGGATTACCCCAGTCTGCTGACGAGTGCAAATTATATTTATATATGTGCTAAATACAGTCACTATATTGGAGTTTTTCACTAGATCACAGCATACAGAATCAAAGGTTTGCATTTCGTATGGAATGTATCCAAAGAGGCCAGCACCACAGTAGGACAGCTTGCAATCACACACCCTGATAGTTTGGACGAAATAAAGTTCGCGGAATTTTATGAAAGTTTTTTTTTTTTTTTTGTATTCGTAGTTGTTTGTCATCGTACCAATGCATGCAAAGCATTCCACTCCCAGAAACAACGCCAAAATGAGGTAATAGGAGTAATAAAAAAAATTAGTATCCTTTCTAAATAAATAAATTATAATTAAAAATGCAAAACAACTATAAAAATAATTAAATAAGAACTCACGATATCTACAAGTTAGTCATAAATTATGATTGTTAAATATAAGGCATTTAAACTCACAAAACCCTGTAAACTAGCAACGTGCCATGTTTTTTGTTTTTTTGTGTTTTTTTTTTTTGTCATTTTTGTTTTTCTATCAGCTGAAATCGCTCTAGCATTTGCTCTACGCGCGCGGGAGATGAAACACGAGGAGGGGACCTGACGGACGTTGCTACAGCCCCACTCGGGGAGGGTGTGTCCCGCCAGCAGGCGGGGGCCTCGGGGGATTTCTTCAGGAAAAAAAAAAAATCTGGTGCTTTTTATTCACCATTGAAAAAACTGTGCTTGTTCATTAGGCATAAAGAGTTAAGAATACTTGCACGGAGGCTGAGAACATTTGCAGAAGAGGAGCTTGAGTCCTGCCATAGGTGGTTACGCAAGGGCAACAGGGCCCAAGGGGGTCCCGGCAAATGGAGGCGCCCTGTGCCCCGCCCCCTGCTCGCACAGGCTGGGCTTGTGGCGTTGGTTTCTGTGATTGGTATCCGCGGTGGACCCACGGCAGCCGGGACGCGCTGTGGCTAGGAGGCCCAACTTGGTCCTGGGGCAGCTCTGGCCCCAGAAGGCACTCATGCGTCTCAGTCAGGAAAGGGTCTCAGTTCCTTGAGATGAGCAGAAGGACGACGGGGGGTCTCCCCTCCTGGAGGTGGTGGGTGCGAGATGCTGAGGCCTGAGCCTGCCTCTTCTCCACTCTTGCCTGGTTCCCAGACATGGGCAAGGGGGCCTCCAGGGAGCAAAAGCACAGACCCCTGTCCTCTCTTCTTACCCCGATGGCTGTCCAGTTAAGGGGTCTGAAAGGCGCCTGGGTTGACGTCAGCTGTTGTGCCCACCTGTAGGGTAAGAGGGCCCCAGGGAGATGGGGAATGGAGGGGGGCTTTAGGGTCTACCCTCAAAGCCAGCTGCTCACCTGTCCCCCCAGGTGATCCCCACCCACCCCAGCCAGTGCCTAAAATTAGCTGGGGCACTCTGGGAGCCTGTAGATAATTGGGAGGAGGAGGGAACCACATCCCACTCTCTCAGCCTCTGAAACACATTGATGCCCACAGAAAGCCATTTCAACAGCTCAGTCGGCACACAGTTCTAATAATTTGAATGATGTGTTGATGTTAGGGAGGACCAGAGAATGTGGGTGTTGGAAGGAAATTTAGCAAGCATCCAATCCAAACTCTTTGCGTTACAGCCGAGGAAACTGAGGCCCAGAGAGAAGAAGGCAGCTATCCACTCTGTCAGGATACCAGGTCTCAATCCATCTGGCTCCCCGCACTGACTCTTTCCGTCTGCTAGCCTCTCACACTGGCCTCAGAGAGAACAATGACTGAGAGGGAAGTGACCTTCCCTAGACCACCCTGCCAATCTCTAGGTCAAAGCAGGGTGGGGAAGATGCCCAGCTTCCCAAGGCAACTAGAGCTTCCCCGAAATCCTGACTCAGAAGTACTTTCCACACTGGTGGGGTCTCCAGTCTTTAGTCCTAAAGACACCGTTTACATACTAAAATCTCTAAATGGGAGGCTGCTATGTTCATTGCCATCAACCTGAATCAGACTAGTCACCATTCTTGCATTACTGTTTGTGTCTGACTTAACTCCTCAGCTAGACTGTAACCTCCTCAAGGCAGGGATACTGTCCTCTTTGCTATTGTGTCTCCCAGCACCTGCACTGGCAGGCACTCAGAGAAGATTGCCTTAGTCTGAGTGAGATCCTTGAGTAACCCTCCCATGAAATGCCACCTCTCCCATTCTCTGCCTGCAGGTGGACAAGCAGCCATCCCTCCACCTGACAGCTCCAGTTGTGCTAGAAGGTTCTACCTCAAGCCAAAATCTGCCTCCCAGTCATTTTTACCCGTTGCTCCTGGTTTTATTCTTTGTAGCAGCAATGCAGACTCAGATTTTCGTTATATATGTGCTAAGTATTCTGTGCCCCATAGCCTTCTCTTAGTGATATAAGGGCATTGACACACTGGGACAGAGAGAGGCATTGAGGGGCAGTGCAAATGAGGGAGAGGAGAAGGGGAAGGGGAAAGGAAGAGAGCAGAATTCCAGCTGAGCTGGTGTTTTTCACCTACAGATAAAGTAATTTGGGTTGGGATTGGTGGATTTGGTGCAATTTGGTGGATTGTCCCATCTCCATTCCTCTGTCCTCCCATCTCTCTACTCCCTTTGAGGTTCAGAAAAATTGTGGGGTGGTGCAGGAAGACATGTCATGTAATGTCACCTGGAATTTCCAGGTCTGCCTCTCCCACCACCACCATCCCTAAACCCTAGGGAGGTTTCCAAGAGAGAGTTTGAGTGTATTGGGCAGATTGTATTCATCCTCACAACAGGTAGGTGAGGTAGAGGAAGTGGAAACGGGAAAGCACTGTTGTTTCTCTCCACTCTAAGGAGAATAAAACTGAGGCACAGAGAAAGAAAGGGACTTGCCCAAGGTTATCAAAGAGTCAGAGGCTAGGGGCCCAGCACCTCCTAAACCCAGCCAACATGGTCTCAGGGCCAGAGACACCTCCCAGGGACTCCATCAGGATTTGAGACATCCCCAAAGAAGCTCAAGGTCTCCCTCAAAGTCCACGGTGTTTGACCTCAGCCTTTGTGTGCTAGCTGAGAGCACTTTGGCCAAGACCAAGTGTCTGTCACCTATTCTATCTTATCCTCATCTTCTGGTTCAGTGTTTGCATAGGGAGGCAGTGGCCACATTGCCCTTTTGTGACAGGGCATGAGCTCAACCGAAAGGAAGCAGTTGGCATGAGCAGGGGCATCCTGACTCTGAGGAACCAGAGGCCAACTCCAGTTGGAGGCTGGCCCCTCCCTGGTTCATTGTGGAGCTGGGGGGATGGCTGGAGCTAAGCAGATGGGCTCTGGAACTGGGGAGCCGTCCTTCAAGACAGAATTCCTCTCTTACCTACTCAAACTCCACCAGCCCAACCCTGGCTGAGCCCCTCAGAGGCCCATCTCAGACCCTCGTCTGCTCCTTTTCCAGTCCTCCCCTTTCCCAATGCCCTCCTTCCAAGCTCCGTGCACTGTAAACATGAGAAAAGCAAAAGCAAGGAAAAAACAAAATCAAAAACAAAACAAGAACCCCCCTCCCACCTCCCAACCTGGGTGAAAAAAAAATCATCCTTTTCATCATAAACAGGATTTGGCTTTTTTTTTTTTCACCTTTGATTCCTTTTTTCTTTTCTCTCATAAAGATGGGAAGATTTGGGCTGTCGTTGGTTGGTTCAGTCAGGCACCAAAACAAGAAACTCAATGAGAAATATTTGGTGCGAATTAGGTAATAGCGACATGTCCACCACAAGATGACTAGAGCACCACACACAACATTTTTCTTAAGCTAACATGCTCCGGCTGCCATCCACAGAAATAGCTAGAGACCCCTACATGATTTCTACGTGGTCGAGAGGTATATGTACAATCCTTCAAAGGACAGGATTGAGGGGCCAGTCTACCAGCTAGGACCTTCAGGATCACATCTAGATTCTCGGCAGGCAGCGTGGGCCCCACCTTCCCACCCCTGCTCCGGGCACGGCCAGCTCCCTCCCTTCCACGCAGCGAGGAGAGGCGGATGGGGACAGTCACCATTCTGGATGTGTGGGTCCTCCCCCGACCCCTCCTTTCCCTCAGACACTGATACCACCAACTCCTCTTTCCACAAAATGTGCTTGCAGGCTTTTCCTCTACATCAAATGGCTCAGAAGGCAAAGTTTGGCTGCAAGGGCTATGGCCGTGGGGGGACCTGGTGAAGGAAAATGGGGTGTCCACTGGCTAATTCCTCCCTCAGCTGTCGGCTCCCAGTTGTGTCTCAATGTCCACCCGGCAGATGGGGCATTTCTTGCTCATGGCGAGCCACTGGTCTACGCAGAGTTGGTGAAAGAGATGCATACATGGTAGGCGCCTGAAAGAGAGGGGAGTGTCAGAGGAACGGTCGAGGGGAAGGGGCCCAGGGCTGTGCCAGGAGCTGAGGGATAGCAGCTACTCAAGGGACCAGGAGACTCACACCTGGGATCACTAGGGGAATGACCAAAGAGGGTCTTGGGAGCCCTGTCATGGAGTGAGGCTGTAGCTGGGGTGGGAATTCGTGACAAGAAGGAGAGCCCCCAAGCCTTCCTTCTCTACGAAGCTCTTTCAGTTCAGCCCAAAACAATGCCATGACTTTGTCATAGACCCATCCAGGCCAAATATCAGGTGTTCTCTTACACTTTGTATCCACGAGTCCACACCGACAGGCACCACACATCTACAGCATGCCACACCCCACCTTTCTAGAACTATGAAACACTCTATCACACACATGCACACACACACAGGTGCACACACAAACTCACACATGTACAAGCAAACCCCACCCCAGACACAACATGCACGATCGATCACCAATATCTGAGAGCAAAGGGAGAGGGAATCCGCGAGGCCGGCCTCCTACCTCACATCTTCTCCATCTTCTAGCATAGACAGACAAATTGTGCATTTCTCATCTGTGTCTGACTCCTCCCCCTCTTCTTTCTTGCCCTTGCCATCCTGGGGTCTTCGCTATGAGAAGCAGAGAATTCGTTAGCTGGAGCAGACTCACCTGGTGGCTATTCTCCTACATCTCTCAGCAGTCTCTTCCTCCACCTCCACCTCTTGCCCCCAGTAATTCAGTCTCTTTTTGAGTTCCTAAGTAATATCCAGGCTTCCATACTCTTCCCAAACCCTTCTCCCTGCCTTCTCTCCAACCCCTCCTCCTTGCTGTAGAATACAGAGGGTTCAAGCAAAGTAAGGAAAAGACCAATTGGACTTTATTTTTGTCCTAGGTATAAACTTTACATTGTCCCAGGAACATGGAGTTTGAAAAGGACTTGGGTAGCAGTGTATCAATCCTTCGCAAAACAATGGCTGTTCATAAGCACCTCCCTCCCTTCTGTTCCCCGCCTGCTGCCCACTCTTCCTTCCATCCTTTCCAACCTGGATCCCTGTCTCCGGGCTTCTCCCTCAACTTTCATGCTGCAATCATCCCTCCTTCCCTCCTTGTCTCCCTTCTGTCTTTCCACTCACTCATGTCTATTCATTTATTTATTCATTACTCAGGGAAGGCAAAATTCCTCAACCTGGCATTAACAACTGTAATTTGTACCACGCTGTTATTTTATATTGTTAGATTTCTCTTCCTATCTAGAAAGTTCCTTTAAGACAGGCACTCGTTCCAACATAAGATTAGCCATCATGTAGTCACTCTGTTTATACTTAATTGTCCTGTTTTAAATTCTATGATAATTATTAGAAAATAGTCAACCACTATGTAGAAAGTTTTGAGTTCTTAGGTGGCATGGACCATGGCTCCTTCTTTAGGTATCACCCCACACTTGGCCAACTACAGGTACATCGTTGGTGCTTAATACACATTATGGGGAGAAAGAAATGTAATCAGCGAATGAAATCAGCCCACCTTTTTTGTTCCCATCTCCATGCTGTGCAGTGAAATAGCTTGTTAATTACCCATGGGAAGAAAATTATCCTTCTGTCCCCTCTACAGGGATAAGCAGACTTAAAGGTCATTTTACCAAGAGAAAAATCTGGTGAGTCAGAGATGACAATGACCCAGAGAATGACTATGATCTTGGAGCCAGGCCTAGACACTAGGTCTGTCCACACTGGTCCCCAAGCTCTGGATTCCTTAGTCAGATTCATCTAGACAGTACTATAACCTCACTGGAAAATGAATATCCGTGCCTGCTGTTCTCAGCCTCCCTGTGCCCTATACCTCACTTTAAACCATCCCAGGCCACTGCAATTAGTTTCCCCTTATTCAGAATCCAGAAAATCAGAATTATAGTCTTAGTTCCACATAATTTTCATGGCTTTTCAGTGTGAATGGAGTCATGATGATCTGCCTGTCTAAGAACCCAGCTATGTTTGCTGGAGGAGTGGCCTTTCATTGGCCCTGTGAGAAAAGGATGTTTGATAAAACATACTATTGAGAATCAACTACTTGCCTATTTTCTATTGTTTTCCCCCACAATTATTCATGATTTCCTTTCATAGTTAATAATTTTAACCTAATAGTCTTACCTTATTTAACTATATCTAATCTACATTCTTTAAATCATGCCCTCTTTTCCAATCTTGCCCTATTTTCTCTTTTGTATTTTTAATCTTTTAGGTCTTCTACATTTTGTCTTGTCATTATGTAATTGTTATTTTAACTTTAACCTTTTCCAGCATTTATTTAGTATTTTTTTATCCCTTTTGCTTTTACCTTCTCAATTTCATTAACATTCCTTTTTTCACATTGATGTTATTAATTTTAATTTGATGTTGTTTTCATATCTTTTCCTAATTCTTATCCTTTTTATATTTTTCTATTTGTTATATATTTTTTCTGTATTTTTTATTCTTGTATCATTACTATAGTAAAATATCCTTTTTGTTTTATATTATTTTACTCTCAACTTCAATTTTTAAAGTTTTCTTTTTCACATTTTATTTGGGTCTTAAACTTTGTCATTTCTCATGTTTAAATCTTCCCATTCCTTTTTTTTAAAAAAAATAGTTTTATTCCCCTAGTTCTCCTTCTGTTCTCATAAGTTTTTAACTCAACTCTTTATCTCACTGATTCAGTCCATTTTTCCTTTGCGTCCTTTGTGCTCATTCTTTTTCTTATGTCCTCACAGCTGTTGTGATGATGGCAGGCGGAGTGTGTGGCCCAGTCAGGAAAGCAGAAGCTGCTCCCAGGCTCCTGAACAAACCTCATTCTCTCCCATGCTCTTCTCCAATAACTTGAAGCTCTCTCTAGAGAATGATCATTTGCCCCATGCAGATGACACTCGTAATTTCTGAAATACTATCATTTCCTCTATTAGCACACTATCCATTATCTGACACATTCTAGACACTCAAATGTTAGTTGAAATGGCTTGTGGATAAATCCAGTGCCTCTATGAGGAGGTGCATAGACCAAGATTCATGGTCTTTGACATTGACCTCCATGGACAAGCTTAGAACAAGCCCGCATCAAGGGGAGAACAGCTCAGCACTGCTGAGCACTCACCACTTACCAGACACTGTGCTGAGCTGTGTGTATCCATTGTCCCACTGAATCACCAGAACACCCCATATGGTACCTACTGATATATCGCTTTCATTTTACATTCAAAAGGGCAAGGAAGTGGCCAGAAAAGCCAAGTAAGTTGTCCAGAGTTACACAGTTATTAGTCATGGTGATTATAAACTGAATGTCTGTGTCCCCAGAAATTCATATGTTGAGGCCCTAATCCACAAGGTCATGGTATTAGGAGATGGAGCTCTTGAGAGGTGATTAGGTTTTAGATAATATCACCAAAGTGAAGCCCCATGATGGGATCAGTGCCCTTTTAAGAAGAGAAAGAGACCAGAGCTTCCTCTTTCTACCCCTTGAGGACTAAGCAAGAAGGTGGCTCTCTGCAAGCCAGGAAGAGAACCCTCACCAAGAACCAATTCTGCCGGTGCCTTGATCTTGGACTTAAATGTCTGTTCTTTAAGCCTCCCAGTTGATGGTATTCTGTTATAACTGCCCAGACTGACTCAGATAGCTGTAAAACTGAAATCCCAAACAGACCGTGTCTGACGCCAACACCCAGTGCTCACAAAGGCCGTATCCTAGGGCCTTGCAAGGAGGTGAAGACGGACTCTAAGTTTCTCAGTGCTTAGAAAGCTGTCGATTCTTAATTTTTTTTTTAATTCATTTATTTATTTGCTTTCACAGCAGACTTTATTTTTTTTAGAGCAGTTTTAGTTAACATAAAAACTGAGCGGAAAATACAGTGCATTCCTGTTCCCTTCTCCCTCTTGACAGAGAGTTTGCCCTATTGTTAACATCTTGCTTTAATGTAGCATACTGGTCACAACCAATGAACCAGTAATGATGCACCATCATCCACCGAAGCCTCTTAGTTCACACTAGGGTTTGCTCCTTGCATTGAACAGTCCTATGACAAATGCACATTGGCATGTGTCCACCATTAAAAATAGCTTTACTCCCCTAAAAAGCCTCTGTGATGCACCTATTCATTCTTCCCTCCCTCAAAGTCCCCAGCAACAATGGATCTTTTTACTATCTCTAGTTTTACCTCTCCCATAATGCTATATATTTGGATTCATACAGTATGCTGGCTTCTTCCACTTAGTAATATGCATTTCAGGTTCTTTCATGTCTTTTCATGGCTTAGTAGCTCCTTTCTTTTTATCATGGAATAATCTTTCATCGTATGGATGTACCACAGTTTGTTTGTTCATTCATTTATTGAGGGACATCTTGGTTGCTTCCATTTTTCTAAATTTATTATTTTTAAAATTTGAACTCAGATTCCTGGTGTCTCCTTCTACCTCAGATTCCTGAAGAGTACATTTCTATAGGCAGAGGCTGTGAATCCATGGTTTAAAAGCTCCACAGGTGACCCCAATGCTCAGTGGAAACCCTGCTCTAAAGCCTTAGCTGCCCATTTGCCCGCATGTGAGACTGGACTTGAAATTCTTTCCTAAGGCAAGTCTTAGTCTTCAGTGCAGATGCCCCCTTTGCCCATCACACCCATATACAAACATTCGTTTCCCTGTACACCTAACATACCCACTCCCAAGTGCACACACATACCCAGCCTCCTCCTCTACTGATGGGAGGCCCCATCTCCCCTCCTAGGCACACCTGGCAGAGGCAAGTGAGAAACCCCTGGAAAAGTCTCATAGCTTCAGAGTACTTGTCAGGAGCAAAAGCTGCTAGATTTTGGACTGTGACCCCCTGTGGACAACCAGGCCAAGGTCAACTAGACAACCCACACTCCCCACCCTGACTACTCAGGTTGGCCTGCTGGCCAACTCACCTTCTTGTACTTGTGGGGGAAGGTGAACCTCTCAATAGTATTCTGTACAGCTCCCCGAGTCACGTTTCCCAGTCTGTCCTCGAGCTGCAGCAGCTCCTGCAAAGAGAAAAATGGACTTGTACACTCAGAGCATGCAAAGGCACACATACACACAAGATAAGGAGGAGCAGCACTGAAAGATGTTGGCAGGAAGCCTTCAAATAGCCATCAGGAAGAACATGTCAGACGCTAAGAGACTTCAAAATCTCTACTCAGTCTTCTTTCTCTCTCTCTTTCTCTCAACCTTGAGGCTCCCCACTCCACCCATGTTCTGCCCACCAGCAGGGGGAGGGAGAAGAGACATATGAATGATAATGATAAATAATAATGGCTTCTTCACCATTCCTGCTGGAGTCAGGCTGGCAGGAAGGTCCCAGGATTGGGGGGAGGAGGGGTGCATACCTCATAGCTCTCCCTCACTGCAGAGGTATGTCTGCTGGGGTTCAGTCCTTGGAGAGCAAGGAAGTGAAGCTGAGGGTAGGGGTAGTTTCGGATTTCATGGACGACCTGTTGAGGAGAAAATGGTGAATGGGATAAGATTCAAGGGTCCATGAGCCCAGCTTTCAACTCTTCCTTGCACAACCACCAATCTGAGCACCCTGAGATTCTGTGGGAAGTAGTACCATCTTTCCTGCTCCTGGGTCCTATGCTCCTCCTCAAGAATGGAGCTTGTGCTGGACCAGCCTCAGAAAGGATAACAAAATCCATACAGTAACACCTAGCCCGATGGGGAATTTATTTCACGGCAGGCACTGCTCTCAGTCTTCACATCACTAACAAATTATCTCATCTGATATATGATACAAATGCAACTGCTATACCCATTTTACTGATGGGGTAAGTGAGACACACACGGATTAAGTAAATGGCCCAAGTTGTGCAACCGAGTGGCAGAACCACGATTTCAAAGCCAGGGAGTTGGCAGGCAGAGTCCATTCCCTCCCCCTCGGCTCTGTACTGCCTGACCAGGGTGGGACACGGGAGGGCTCAAAATTTAAGGGGGCATCAAAAAACTCAGTATTCAAGATAAAGAATATTTTAATGTAACTTTTAAAATTAAAACCAATGCCAAAAATCCATAATGAACAAAAAATTGAAATTTTAAATGACGACAGTATTTGCCCCAATTTTAAATGACGACAGGACCAGCCCCTGCTCTTGCATGGTGCCGCCTCACTCACCTCACCCTGACCCAGGTATGAGTCGGAGGGACCAGGTGCCCAGCACAACAACTCCTCTTACTCTCTGCAGGACCCTGACCTGTTTCTTAACCTCTCCATGCTTCATTTGCTGGTTTGCAAAATAGAGATAATACCCTTTTGTGTGGGGTTATTGAGAGGCTTAAATGAGATAACTCATGTAAAGTGCTTAGAACAGTGCCTGGTACACAATAAGTGCTCAATAAATGTTAGCTTTTATTCTTAGAAGGTGGTGCTTCATAAAGACCCATAGAGCTGACAGAACTTCCCACGGGACTCGCCTGAGCCTCTCATTTTACAAGGATAGAGACTGAGGTGCTGAGTAGTTAAAGGCAGAGCCCCGGGTCGGAAGGCTGGGAATGTGCTTTAGGGCAGCAACAGGAAGAAGCCTTCTTGGAATGAAAAGATTTTCAAGTCTTTCGCTGCTTTAATGGAATATCTTCACCTTCATTCCACAAAGCCTGCGGTGCTCGGGACCCCAAACCCATCCTGACCCATCCGCAGTCCTGGCACCCTGCAGTGAAGAGGCCAGCCCCCTGCAGAAGGCAGACTGGGTCAGCAGGCTGGGCCCAAGGGCTCCCTCTGGGATCTTGTTCTCCTCACACAAGTCTTGTGAGATGGACCGGGCAGGGATCTCCATCCCATTTTACAGATAAGTTAAACTAATGTCCAGAAACTCTTAGAAGATAACTAAATGAGGTCCTACAGGGTCTAGAGACCTCCCTGCCCACTCTTAGCCCTGAGCCTTTTCTCTACAGTCCACGCCCTGCCGTGATACCCCTTTCCACCCTCTAGTGCACCGCACGGTCCTGCCAGCAGTGCTGGCCTCTGGTCCAGCGGTTTCCTTTTATTTCCCCACAAGCCAGAGTGAGAATAGAAACTGGGAGGAGGGGGAGCAGTTGGCCTGCCTGGGAGCAGGACACAGGGAGCAGGATGTAGAAGAAGGGGACGTAGGGGGCAGGACACAGAAGAAGGGGACACAGGGAACAGGACACAGGAAGGGGACGCAGGGAGCAAGACACAGGGGGCAGGATGCAGAGGAGGGAGACACAGGGAGCAGGATGCAGGGAGCAGGACACAGAGAGCAGGACACAGGGCAGGACACAGGGGTCAGGACGCAGGAAGGGGACGCAGGGAGCAAGACACAGGGGGCAGGATGCAGAGGAGAGAGACACAGGGAGCAGGATGCAGGGAGCAGGACACAGAGAGCAGGACACAGGGCAGGACACAGGGGTCAGGACGCAGGAAGGGGACGCAGGGGGCTAGACACAGGGAGCGGGACACAGGGAGCAGGACACGGGGCTGGACACAGAGGAGCCACAGGCCTCAGGCCCCCGGGCCCCTGAGGGGCAGCGGGTTTCCTGGTAGAGCCCCTCACTCACCATCTGCGTGGAGGAAGAGTTCCTGGGAAAGTGATGCATTCGCGGCGTCGCCAGGTAATGCTGATAGTGCTGTGGGATGGGCCGCACCTGGAACTGAGCGGGACTCAAGCCGGCGTCCACACTGAGGTCCCTGCGGGGACACAGGTGGCGTGACTCAGCCATCAGGTTATAAAAGGGACCTCAGACATCAAGCCTATGGTGTAGAATCAGCCACAAACTGCCAGAGTTGCAAGAGGCTGGACCCTTGCCCGGCCCTTCTCTTTATAGGGATGGGAAGGAGCTCAGACAAGGAAAGGGCTCTGCAGGGTCTGAAGGGGCTGGAACAGCCTAGGCATCATATGACCTCTTGAAACTAGTGTCCCTAGGCTCCCTCCCAATCCAAAGGGAGCTGGTCAGGAATTCAGAGCAGAGGAAAGACAGTGCAGAGAAAGCAGAGGGGGCAGCAGAGGCCGCACTTCTACCACAGCAGAAGAGGGATGTGGAAGCTGTGAGGCGGGAAGAGCAAACCTGGACCACAGCTCCCACCCCTCTCCTAAAAGTATATGAAAATTCATGTCACTTAACCATTATTCAACTAATGCAAGTGAAAAGAAACCAAGGCTCCTTGGAAAATGGCTAATTTCAGGTCTGGGGCGGCAAAAGTACAAAATGAGATGGAAAGATCTTGTCATAACTGAAAGCAAGGCGGTTTTCAAATACTACCAGGATCATGTCAAAAGGACTCAGGAACCATCCTGAAGAGGTTCCCGCTGCCCAGAGTATGGATGATTTGCATATCAATGAGTAAAACTGCAACAGATTGAAACACATCAAATAGGTACAAGTTCAGGAGAATGAAATGATGCTAAAGAAAATTGGTCCTTTTGAAGGATGCTAAGGAACTGATTCCTCATTTTGAAAACTAGTAAGTAAATGGGAATAGCCAGGCATTTATCTTGCCTTTCCTTTATTAACTGGACTTCAGGGTAGCCAAGTAGTTGATGAAAGGAAATTTCTCTTTGCAAAAGTTTTCTAGCTAATACATGAATAAGAAATGATTAAATTATTTGTCACCTTTTTGTATGCCCTAAAGAAATAAAAGATCTAGGCAAAGATCATCAATTGCCAACATTACAAAAGGAAAGAAAACCAGCTTCCTGTTAAAAAACATAAATCCAACAGCACCTTTAAAGTATTTTTACCAAAAAACCTGAATCTGCTCAAGCCTTGAGCTAAGTGCCAATGCATAGAGAACGTAGGAAACTGAGGGACATCATAAGTGATACCTCTAGCGTGTGACCTACAAAGTCCAGGTAAGGAAATGCTACAGGAAAAAAAATACCTGATTTCTTCAACAAATACATTTAAAAAAAAAAAAAAAAAAGAGAGAGAGAGAGAGAGACGAAAAGCATCAAAGGAGCTTCTGTTTCCGGCTGTGATTTGTATGTATTACGATGTCTACACTCCTATGTTCCGCATACATATCAGCCCGGAGCCCGGGGATAACCCCCAATGTGTCTGTCCTTCAGGAAATCAGTTCTTGGAGCCAGTTGGAAGCAAACTTAGAAATTCACTAGTTCAGCCGGTTGTTCCCACAGGCTCATCTAAGGCCTGAAAAAGGGCAACGCCTTACCCATGGTCCTTAGCTAGCCAGTTTGGGTCACCAGGGTTTGTGACCATTGCCTGGTCTTTTCCTGTGACCTGTCTCAGAGAAAGGAGTTCCACAGGCACCTTCGTGTGACAGAAGCTCTGACCCAGCACTCTCAGGGGACCCAGAAAATTCAAAGCAGCAAAGGGACATTCAGGGAATTCCACCAGAAGCAAAGTCCCAAGGAACTTGAAACAGAGTCACCCCAATTCCAAGAATGCTGACTGGAGAAGCAAAAGACACCCTGACCTTCAGATGAAAGGGACAGTCTGGATGGGTTGGGCTCTGGAATTACCCTCTTATCACCCCATCAGAAAATTCCTTTCTAAACCCATAATCCCTGAACAGGGGCTGCTGCATAAACCCTAAAGCTGCTGGGGTCAGGACTTGCCTGAAGAGACATCATCCATCCCCTGGAGGAACAGTGTCTGCCGCCTCTCTGCTGCTGCCACCACCTATGAGAACCTGGCTGAGTTTTAAAAGGAGTTGCAGAAACACCCTGAAGGCCTAAAGCCACAAGGTTACCCGGAACACTACCCTGGAGATTTCTCATGGGCATCGTCTCAATGCACAACTTTTATCAGTTGTGTCTAAACATCAAATCAAACTTTATTTTTCTCTGTCAATGGCCTTGAAGCATGGAGTAGTCTGGTTGCTACAATGACCCTTCCATCCTCCCTGACCCTTCTATCCTTCCCAGGGAACTTGGCCCCAAATTGTGGCACCATTTTGCAGGTGAGTCAGGAGGCTTGACTGAGGCAAAGTTGCCTGCAGAGGAAGGACGTAGAAAGTTCTGTCCTTCACCCACCTACTCCCACAATTCTCAGGTGCCTAGACACTGCTGCCTAGACAGGACTAGGGCTGAGTGGTGGGGTGGCGTGTGGTCTGCACCAGGGGTCAGAACTGGAACTGTGAATCTGGAATTGAGTTGGAGAAGGAGTATGAGGATAGAGACATTGGAGTGGCAGCTCAAGGTCAGGGTCAAGTTATTGGGTCTAGGCCAGAAAGGGAGCATCCTAGCTGAGAGCAGCTGCTTGGGTAGAATTAAAATATCCTGAAGTAAGGGAGAAGGTCAGGGCAGCCTCAGGCTTGGGGTGGGACAATGACAGTTGGGGCATCCCAATTCCTAGAATGACCTAGGGCAGAAGCCAATATTTTCTGATGGTTCTCTAAAAGGAAAGTGGGGCTGAAGGATTGCAGACGCACTCTGCCCACCTCCTCCCTCCCACGGCAGATGGTGGGAGTAGCCACTCTATAATGCATCTAATTTCCAGATTGCACATCTCCTGGCAGAAGAGGCCTCCCTGGAAAAGAGGGGCTGGATGCTATTGGCATGATCACAGTTACAAAAAGCCTCTCATTGCGAGGAAGCTGGGCCTCGTTGGAACAAAACTAATTACAAAGGAGGGTAAATTGTCCCCTATTCCTCTAGAAAGAGCTTCTTACTTGGGAAGTAGAGGCAGGGGTGGGCCCAGGCAGAACTCTGGGCAGGGGCCCCCCAGCATCCCCTGCGTCCCCAGACCAGCCTCTGGGGCCTCAGTCTTCATGTTTCTTGGAATA
The DNA here is from genome assembly GCA_004027375.1 of Macroglossus sobrinus. Taxonomy (NCBI): domain Eukaryota; kingdom Metazoa; phylum Chordata; class Mammalia; order Chiroptera; family Pteropodidae; genus Macroglossus; species Macroglossus sobrinus. The sequence goes on from PVKZ01002955.1 coordinate 84,964, forward strand.
AGTAGGAATGCAGAGTGATTGAAAGAAGTGAGAAAGGCAGGGAGATTTGGCTAAGTAAAGAAAGCAGCCAGGGCTAACACCTGCACTGCTCCTCCTGGTATCTCTCCAAGACAACTCTCACCTGTGTCACCTGTCCAGTCCCACTTGCCACGTTGGACCCCGTGTGTTTGTTCAGATCACTCAGCCGTATGCAAGGGCCCTGGGTGCTCCATGTGGCTGGATTGAATTAAATTGGATTGACTTGATGCTGAGGGACAGAATTCAATCCAAACTGCAATTAAATTTTCCTTATTTGAATCTGCTAATTAGAAAAAGGCTGGGCTGAGGTCAGCTGCTGTGCAATCTATCTTTTAAGGGGAGTGTTCGATGTAACAGACTGCGCCTGAGAACCAGCAGGGGCTGGGGACAGCGGAACATGTTAAAGCCACTGTTTTCTGCACCGGAAAGCACTGTTAGCATTCAGTCGACCAGAACTACCCTCTTGAATCATTCCTAGGTGTCCTGTCTTAGGTTGTTCCCAAAGCAACCCTTGACTAAGCCAGTTTGCCTGACTAAATGGCTGAAAAATGACACAATTGCATGTCTATTTTTTAAGATAGTCTATCCCTTTCCATGGAGGTCTTTTTGGGGTTTTGTTGCTACATTTAAAAACAGAATTTAATCTCAAAGTTGCAAGAACAGCACAAAGACTTCCCAGATGCCCTTCAGATTCCCCAAGTGTTAACATTTTACCATTTTACTGCATTTTTACTTCCTTCTCTCTCTCCCTCTCCCTCTCCCTCTGTCTGTCTCTCTCTCCCCATCTCTCTTCTCTCCCCCCACACATACATACACATGCATTCACTTCTCCATGAATTTTTTTTCTAAACTATTTAAAAATAAGTTGCAGGCATGACGCCCTTTACCTCTAGCTCTTCAGCAAGCTGCATCTTTTTTAAGTGTTCGGGTGTTTGGATCCAACCCAAGTTTAGATCAGCCCTCTCCTGCACTAGAATCAGAGAGTCTGATGGGCCCAAGAATCCAAAACCAAGCAACACTGTCCCAGGGCAGCAAAGTCCTCTGTCCCAAGTGCAGGAGACTGTGGGAAGATTTCCCAAGGGCACAGTGCCTATGACACACCACAACACCCTCAACCTCTCCCCAGCTTCACTCCCTAGTCTGTGTCTCCAACCTGGTTGGCTCTGTCTCCACGAGCCTGTGTTCTGCCTTGCTGGCACCATCTGACTCTTCTTTGTGGATCTCTTAAGGCTCACCGTCTCCAGGAAGCCTTCCCTGACTACCCTAGCTCCTGTAACTCTTCTTTCTGCCCTCTTCCCAGGAACCACTGGTTCCCAGCCCTCGCTGAGTATGGGGAATGTTTTGTATCTCTCTTCCCACCTCCCCTGCAGGAACATGAGCACGGAGCCCCAGGCTGGGCACATGGACACCCAGCCACACCTGAGCTCATTGCGTGAACCAGGCCCAGTGGGGGGCTTTCTAGCTCTAAGGGTATCTGGGGACAAAGGCAAAGGCTGGAGCTTGAGGACTAGGCCTTCTGCACTATTCAAGTGAAGGAAACAGGAGCTCTATGGATCAGGCAAGACCCTCTCCTCCCATATATACTCCCCCAGGGACCCCAACGACTCACCAGTCGGTGCCCTCAGCCAAATACCTGGGCTGAGGCGTCTGGAGTTGGTGGCCGAAGTCAAAGCTGGGGTGGAGGCGATGGGGATGGACAGACACACGCTCCTGACTCCGCCTATACCGGAAGAGATGGAGGGCCCCTGGTGTCAGGGCCGCCCAGGACCAGCCCAGCTCCCAGGAGCTCTGAGCAGCCCTGGCCAGCCTGAGCTCACGGGCAGCAGAGCAATGGGCCTTGCCCCGCTTCCCAAACTCCAAGGAAGGTTCTCAGCTGGGCGGCAGCCGATGCCTTGGACATTCCCACCATCTCTGGCTACCCACTCTACTGTGAGGCCTCTCTCCCTGAGTGTGTCTACTGCAGGTCACCTGCCCCACCCAGGCTCTCTGCCTCCTCTGCTGCTTCTCCTACTACTCCCCTTGTCCTCACTGGGCTGTCCTCAAGACACGTGGATCTGCATAACCTGTGCTCCTTCACCTTTCTTGACACTCTTCCCAGGTTTCACAGGCCAAGTCAAAGCCACCTCCTACAGGAAGGCCTCTGTGGACACTCCAATCATGGTAACCTCTTCTCCCTCTGACTTCCTACCACATTCATCTGTCTCAGGCACCTAACCCCTACGGTTGTGGATGCTTCGGGCCTTAGAAATCATCTAGTCCAATGGTTCTCGAAGTATGCTTCAGGCACCCCTGGGGATCCTTGCATAGGGTTTGTGAGATTAAAATGATTTTCATAATAATACTATGATGTTATTTACTTTTTTCGCTCTCATTCTCTCACGAGTGAACAATGGAGTTTTCCTGTAACTATGTGACAGGTGATTCTGCAACAGAAGCAGACATGAGAACACAGCATCTTCTGTTAAGCCAGGCATTAAAGGGACTTGCAAACATGTAAAAACAAGTCACTCTTCCCATTACATTTATATATAGCTATTTTTCAAATATATATTGTGTTAACATATAATGAGTTTGTCTTTGTTATTTTAAAATGAATTAATAAATATTTTTAAACTTCTCAGTTTTCATTTCTAATAGGGTATCAATCATCATAATCCATAAACACAGAAACTTGTATTCTTGACAACTGTTACGAGTGTAAAGTGTCATGAGAGAAAAATTTAAGAGAACCACTGATTTAGTCCAACTCTCTCTCTTGACAGCTTAGGCTTCTGACGGGGAAGTGACTTGCCGGGGGTCCTACAGCTCCTCCAGACCCTTTGATTCGTGTTGTCTAACTTTACTCTCCGCCTGTTTCACAGCTGGTCTCTCCAATCAGACCAAGGGCTCTTTGAGGGCAGGGCTGAACCAGCCATGTCTTTTCCTATTTCTTAGGGATACTGGGTATTAGAACCAGGTGATCAGGAAGTTAGAGGGTACCTGAGCGGTCCGCTAATCAAATCTCCCCCAAAGTGCAAAAAGTCCACCTTAAGAGTCATTGACCACCAGTTACTCTGCACCTGGGTGATGGGACACACCAAGACTACCAGGGGAGCCTGTATGGAGTCAAGGTAGCGGCTCACTGCCTGAAATGAATGTCTCTAACTGGAGCAAAAGCTGCCTGTTGCACAGACCCATCTGGTGACTGCCGGCCACGCCAGGCGGGGGTGATGGCTATCCGGCCTTTGGCCCCGCCCCGGCCTGTCCTCGCCCCGCCCCAGGAAACACCCACCTGGGGTGCGAGACCAGCCTGCGGTGCTGGGCTTCCAGGAGCTGCTGCTGCAGGAGGTATTGCTGGTGCAGGGCCTGAGGTAGGAAGGAGGGACCTGTGACGTCCTGGAACTGCAGGGTGGGCAGCGGGGTCAGCGACTGATGCAGGGCGCCGCTGTGCTGGTGGGCCGGGGCCATGTGGGCGCTGAGGCCCGGCTGCGACTGAACCGGGTGGGCCAGCGGGAAGTCTGGCGCGAGCTGCTGCGGCTGCGGGGGGCCCAGGTGGAAGTGGCGGCAGGAGGTAGCGTGAGGATGCTGAGACCTTTGAAAGGGGGCACCTGGAAAGGCAAGGACAGAGAAGACTCCATGAGGGTCCAGCATTGTGCCCTTCCTCCACAGACCCACCTACCCACCCACGACACCGCCCAGGGGACACTCTGCAGCTGGCGAAACTCAAAACCTTCATTAGAACGCAGCGATGTCATCACTTTTATATCCGTATGGTCATCTTCAGTACTGCCAAGTAAAGGCTCGGCGCTTTACATGTTGGAGGAGAGAGCGATGCTTTCTTTAATGAGTAGATAAGAACCCTTTCAAAATTAACACACTGTTAAAGAGGTTTTAAGGCTTCTGATGCAGTTTGGCTTTCTTGACTTAGACCCCTCCCATGCAACCTCTCTGACCTTACGACCTTTTCCTTCCTTCCTTCCTTCCTTCCTTCCTTCCTTCCTTCCTTCCTTCCTTCCTTCCTTCCTTCCTTCCTTCCTTCTTTCCTTTTCTTTCTTTTTCAGAAAAAACAATTAATTGTTACAGTTTGGGAAAAATATTTTGTTCCATATAGGTTGGTTTATTTAATTTTTAAATGTTTCTTGATTCTGTTACATGTAAAATTATATAAGGAGAAAAAATGTGAAAAGAAGTGCTAAGATTTGAATATAATATGAGGGCTTCTAGGAGAAGTTAGTACTTTATATAATTTCTTGGATGACTTTCTTTTACCTTGAACCCTATTAAAGTGTTACATCTCCTCAATGGTTATAAATTTTAAGAGTGCCAATTTTCCTACGTCTATTATATTTCTTTAAGTTATATAGTTGCATTTCTCTTTTATAATTATAGAAGTAATATATGCTGATTGTAAAAAATTTTTGCACTCTGTTAAAATACACAGGTATAATCTTTCATCCCCAATCATATTCTCCTTTCCAAAGGTAGCTAGCTCAACATTTTAGTGGTTTTCTTCCCCTAAAAAGTTATATGCATTTTTGAACAAAGACTCGTGATGTGACTTACGAAAAATTCTTTTCAGAGGTCAGCCATTATATTTTCATGCCTTAGCATAATTTTCAGTTGCTCAAAAGCTCAAAAACTTAATGTTATTTGCTTTTAGTTATGTCTCATTTACTTTTCTGTAAGTAGATATGACTTTTCAACAATTTCCCAGCTTTTATGTTGTTTCTTCAAAAACATCAGCCTTCTCAAGACATTGGCTGTTACATACTGAACCAAATAAACTTTTAATTTCAGCATCTGGAACAAAATGGTGGGCCGTCTACGATAACTTGGGTTAACAGCAACTATGCTCCTGTATCCCAAATCCTGTCAAATTTTCCAGTATTTGCTCTGAAAATATCAAAAAGGTTGCAACAATGCAAAAAACTGTTCCCTGAAGACCTCTTGAATACTTTAGCTCCAGGAATTTCCATGACTGGTTCTTCTGAGTAAGAAAGATTCTGCTCTGTAAAAAATTCCCGTATCTCAAGCTCACTAATTTCCACACCAGCTACACTGTGTCCTTGGTCTACAAACCATTTCACCTCAACTGCTTGTCCACGAAGAGAATAAAAATACCCTTAACACTCTAGCCTTTAAGGAAGGTATCCACATGCTTCTTTAATAGCTGGTGTCCTTGCTCTTGATGAAATGCCATTCTTCCAGAGTTAGTACTTGGTTTGTCTGTACCTCAGTATGGGGTACTCTTTAATATCAAGTAAAGTTCTTGTATCACCCACAGTTTCATGGATACCTTTGTCTCACAAGCAGATGTCTCTCATGCCTCGCTCACCTCCCACTGCCTACCACTGGCTCAGTATAGGACCATGAGCCCCCATATCCTCCCTGCACCGTGCCTCGGTCCCCACCTGATGAACTTTTCTAATAGATGCCACATAAAGAACCCTGAGCCCAGCCTAGCCAAGCTCTGAACTTCACCAAAGCCTTGGTTAGGCAGGACCCAGCCCATAGGGAGCCCTCATTTCCAGAGAGAAGATAACCAGAAGCTGTTTTCCATGTAGTTTTAAGGGGGAAAAAAATCACTCAAAATAACTTATTTAAATAATAAATAATTTGTTATATTATTATAATTTACTTAAAGGCAACCATTTCTAGTTACAAGCTGGGTTCAGGCTACATTTAATCACATCTCTACTACTTTTCTAAATAAAATTGACCTTGATGCCAAGCAGGCCGTAGAAATTCTCCAGGAGCAAAGATGCAGCTCTCCTGCAGTAAGGCAAAAAGAGGACTTGGTACTTCAGGAAGCTTTACAGAGGCTTCCTGCTAAACATGGCAGATTCAACATGTATCTGCTCCTTCCCTAACCTTGCTGAAAGGCGAGCAAAGAATAAAGCAAAGATAGAAAAGGACAGAGAGAACAGGAGAAGCTACAGGTGTCAACAGATTTTTGGAAGATGGAAAGCAGATGCAGGAATCAGCAGAGCTGAGAAATCAGAAACCGAGCCCCTACCCAAGGGATGGTCAACAGATCTTGCCACTGATGCTAGTAGAGTCAGCAGTTGGAGGTGGCAGCTACTGCAGAAGGCAGGAGAGAGGGTGGAGCTCAGAACAGGGAGGCTAAGGGTAAGTCTGTATGAGGAGCGATTCTGCCCAGGGCTTCTCCCTTTTCCCACGCAGGACACTGACCTTGCCTCCATCACCTCAGCATTTTATGGGGAAACTAAGCCTGAAAGACTCCAAAGACACCGTGCTGAGACAGAGGGGTTAAGTGGCAGTCTATGCATGGAGCCTCAGAAATTCCTTCCCCCTCCTGCCACTTGGTCACAAAAGCACTGTCACTCAGGTGACCCTTCCCCCACACTCTCCACAGCCCTGGGTGGGAAACTGGCCCCAGAAAGAACTCTATAGATACTTCTGTTAGGGAGTATCCCCAATAAAATGGCTGGGTCCTCGGCTGGCCACTCTATAACGAAGGCCAGAAGTTAAAAAGTCCATACACACACAGCATCTGGAAGCTTTTAGTGACCTATTCTTTGATTTTAACAAACAGCCCAAGGGTGACCATTCTCTTGAGGTATATTACAAAGTGGAAAGAGAGAGAGAATATAGCAAATTTAAAAAAGAAAGAAGGAAAGAAAAAGAAAAAGGAGATAACTCAAAGGAACGAAGGTAATGCAAGAACCAGGAAAAAATAAACTTCAAAACACTATCATTAATCTCAGAGATATAATATGTTAGATCCATGAAACAATAAGAAGTTATTTTAAAAAGCTTAATGAGAAAATAAGAAAGAGAGTTCTTGGAAATTAAAAATATAAGAAGTGAAATCTGAAATTTTACAGAAGGGTTGGAAGAAACAGGGGTAATATCCCAGGAAACAGACCGAAAAAAAAAAAAACACCCAAGGTGATTGGAACTGGCAGAAAAAAAGATACCAATAGTGAAGTATCTGGTCAAAAGATCTCACATTGACTAGTATGAGAGAATGAACAGAGGGAATTATTGAGAAAAAAAAATAACAACAACAAAAAATTTTCCAGAACTGAATTCTGAGTTTCTATATAGAAAAAGCCTCTGAGCACCAGCAAAATAGATGGAAGGAGAACCCCACACCAGGGCATCTGACTGTGCAAAGTCCAAACGATGGGGGCCACGAGACAATGTTAACACCTTCCAGAGAGAAAGCAAACAGGGCCACACAAAACGTCAGGAAGCAGAATCGCAGAGATTTTTCAAGAGCAACGTTGGAAGCTTGGAAACAGTGGATCGACTGCCTTCAAGGTACTGAGGGGGAGGAAAAGAGATTTTTCAGTCTAGAATTCTATGTCCAGCCAAACTATTAATCAAGTGTGAGAATAGAATTAAAGCTATTTTCAAACATGCAGTGTCTCAAAAAAAAAAAAAAATCAAACTTTCTCGGCTCCCTTCTCAAAGAAACCCTGAGAGAGAAGCAAAGAAACCGGGTGACACTCCAAAGAGATGGGGTTTCCCAAGCACACAGCTGTGCAGGGGCCCCAGCAATCATTTTAAGGGGAGTAGGAGTGTGGACACTCGAGTGGGTTTGGTGGAGTAGAGGTGGAACAAGAGGATTACCAATAGATTCGGCCATATGAAAAGAGTATTTGAAGGAATTTTACAAGTCAATAAATAGGGATTTGGTAAGCATTTGTAACAACATCATAGAATACAATGCAACCAAAAAAAAAAAAAGGAGACAATTATAACCTCTAGAAGTTGTGCAAAATAGTGCAATTATTATGCACTACTTGGTTAAGCAGCGAACAATATTATTAATAATAAAACAAACAGTAAGCTATATTAGAACAGAAAAGAGCATTTCTTCTATAATAAGAAGATAGCCATGGTCAAAACTGAAAAATCGACAAAGAGCAGTATAAGAATTTATTTAGACATTTACTTAGTAATTTATGTATTTCAAGAAGTACATACCTGAAGAAGAGTTGTAAGTGTTGGCTTCAGGGGTTAGGACTAGGAGGGTGGGAGGGGCAGGGGTAGAACAGTGCTGTTTTATTTGATATATCTCATATTGGCTCTATTTGACTTTGTGAATAACATGCACCTCACTGATAGATTTTTTAAATGTTTTAAAAATAAATATTTGCAAAACAAAATGAAAATCAAAAGAATTACTGACTGCCCTCAAGTGAATCAGACAAGAATTCTCCAGAACCTTAATTCCCACAAGCATTCCAGATAAGTAGGGCCCTTCTCTCTGGTGAATTCTGGCTTCCATGAGTCTGGGGGCTGTGGCCTGAGCAAGCAGGTGAGAGGCACACCCCTAGCCTGATAGCAAAGCTCCATCTTCCTGATTCCTACCAACCCACCAAGCACTCCTCCAGCCATCCAAGTTGGTCTACTCAAACCTCCAGACACACCACACACATTCCTGCCTGGGGGCCTTGGTGCATGCCTAACTGGCTGCCTCCCCCATTTTTAAAGGTCACCTCTAAGCTCTTCTGAAAATGCCTCCCCTGCCCACCAGCCCCCAGGGACACCTTCCTTCTCTGAAGAACGCCCTGCATGTACACGCACGGGCACCTGACAGGGGCAACCTTGAGCTGTTTTTTCACACTCACCACCCCCAGCTGGCTGAGCTACTGTCTTACTGTCTGTGGATCCCCACGCACCTCGCTTGGAGCTGGCATTCAGTAAAGACCTCATTGACTGACAGTTGGAGGAACTAAGGAGAAACAGTAGCTTATGGGGACAGAAGCAGTGAGGCTGGTTAAGTGAAACTGAGTGGGAAGGAGAGTGGCAAGGATGGCTCTAGTGAGCTCTGGGTTTTAAAGCTGTGGCTCGGTAAGGACAGGTCAGATGGGGCTGGCTGGCTAGCGACCCCCCCCCTTGGGTGCTGGTGGAACCTCTCCTACCACCAGGAATAGTAGGGACATCCCTCCCACAAGCCTCTCCTGATGTGAGGATGCCCACCCTGTGAGAGGGAGCCTTCAGGTTTGTATGGAGTCTCATTAGGAAGAGATCTGACGGGGTCCCTTAGCCCGGAGAGGCAGACACTGCCCTGCAACCTGTGTTGTCTAGCCACAGCACTGGGACGTGAGAGCAGGTGCCCCTCTCTCCAATGGGCAACAAGAGAAAGGTGAACAAAAGTACCTGTTTCTCCCATAACATTTCAGGCAATTTCTACCTGCAAAGGTCCTTTGACTTTCGTTTGAGGACACTGTATCCCCTCCCCTGTCATCTCCACCCCCAGAGGACTCTCGATCTCATCAGAAAGAAATTGAAACCAGGAGATGCCCATTCCGGGGCCCCTGCCTCTCCTCAGCCTTCTGTCATGTGTGGTCTGTGAAAGTAACAGATAATAGCTGTTCTGTTTGGTCTCTAAGACCAGAGGAGTGAAGTTGTAAGTGTGGAATATTTGGCCCCATGACAAGCTAATGATTAGTGATGTCTGAACAACACTTAGATCCCAAAATGCCCCCGTCAATAGACAACCTACAATTTTTCTCATTAGAGTTAGTCCTTTGGGTTAAAAAATAATCTCCAGATGTCCTCGATTAGAGTATCCATTTATATTTTCCCAGGGCTGAAATGCCATCAATTTCTAGATTCGTCATGAGCTAAATAACGTTTTTAGGGAGTGGAGAGAAGGAAGGGTCTCCCAGAACAAACAAACAAAGCATCACCTTAAAGAATCACAGCGAGTGTAAGACCCAATTCGTTTCAGAAATATGTAGAAAAACACATTTACATTTTAGAATTCAAGAAATTAGCACCCCCTGAGAGCTGGGACATGAGGGAGTCAGGACAGGCTAGGGAAGGGACCCAGGCCCAGCCTTGCATGGCTGGGGCAGGGCACCCACGGTGTGGGGCTTGCCCGATGCCCACCTGGCACACACTGGGCACAAGAGGTGCTCCACAAGTGCTGGGGGTCTGCTGGCTGATTCGTGCCTCGTGGGCAGGAAGCCCAAACAGGCTGACAGCTGGAGTGTAGGTGGATCAGAGGATGGAAGAAACCACACAGCCCCCATGGGGGAGAGTAAGGTAAGGGAGAAGCAGGGACTCAGGGGCCCAGGGCTGTGGGGAATTGGGCAGAGGTAACAGTGATGGAGGTCCCGAGTCTCTGGAATGTTTATCGACATTCATGTGAAAAATGACAAAGTGGAGATCTGAACCAAGGTCTTTTCTGAAATCCAATTGTCCATGGGAGGGAGAAGGCAGAGCCAGGGACTAGGACACTTGATAAAGCAGAAGTGGCAGTGAGGGGACCTCCCAAGGAAGATGGCAGTACAGAAATGGGGCCAGGGCATCCAGAGGACACTCTGGGCCCAGCCGTGGTTTCCTCTGGGGGGGCAAGGGGAATGTAGCCAAGCGGGCTGGAGGAGGCCCAGGGCGGGGCCTGGGCAGGAGCAGAGGGGCCAGGCCAATAAGCAGGAATGGTGGAGACAGCAGAGCCAGGAGGCCTAACAGACACTTCTTCAGAGCAGGCAGCCTCCTGAGCTGGAGGAACATTCTAGCTGTCTTCTAGTCTGGACCAATGTGGTCACCACAAAGCAAAGTGGCTTTTGTCCTCAAGATTCCAGGGCCGAGAGGTGCTGCCTTCAAGCCCTTAGACAAATGAGGAAAAAGGAAGAACAGGCTGCATTATAGGGCAAGGACAAGAATGGGGACCTGACATCTCCGCAGGCCATCCTGCTACCAAGTGAGGCCACCCCCTGTGACAATCGATTTCTTCCGGTGGGCGGGCCAAGAGTCCCTGTTGCAGGCCCACCAGCTGACCGGGGGCTGAATCTCCCCACTGCTCCCAGGGCCGTGAGACTCTGGGAGAGCAGGGGAGGAGCCAAACCCTCTGGGTCTCCAGGGGAGACTGACATGTCCCACCCTCCCCAGGCCAGTGTGTCAAGTTCCGTGCTGTCATTCAGTTCATTGACCCAGCATCCCTGTCCCTCACAGTTAGGGAAAGAACAGTTGGTGAGAAGTGGAGGGGATACTGGGAAGGCCAAGGACGCCCCCTCGTGAAGGCCCCAGGAAGATGTGGGGAGAGAGGGCAGGGGCAGCCTGCTGGCAGGGACCAGGGACCAGAAGCCTCAGCCTTGTCACTGTTGAGTGCTTCCTTAAAGCTAGGGCTTTAGATGTTATTCTTTTCTGAAGTTGAAACCCAGTTTTTGGAAAAGCAAATTTCTGTGCTCACGAGGCCTTCCACGACCAAAGAGGCTTTCAGAGCCAGGCAGGGTTATCTGGTATGAGAACGCTATGCTGGAGGCCAAGGTGCCTCCCTTCAAGTCACACCTGGATGGAACATTAAATTTCTCCAGGCCCTAGTTTCCTAGACATGTGACTCACAATGAGAACACCTGATCCTACACACCTGCTAAAATCTCTCAGCTGGGTGGGGCCACATCCTTCTTCTGGCCAGGCCTCTCATCTTGCTCATAGGAAGATGTTTGTGAACTAAATGTCCCACAGATGAAGAGACGAGACCCAGGTATCCTGCCCCCACCCTGTCTTGAGATAAGTACATGAGTCTTCTGTTGCCATGTCCAACATTTGAAGTGGGCTGGAAGCACTGAGAAGCAGGGCAGACCAGTGCGGACCATCACAATCTACATTATTCCTAACACCCAAGTCAGAGCATTTCATAACATACCTCAACTCCACTCTTGCATCCCCTCTCTCTGTCTCTGTCTCTGTCTCTGTCTCTGTCTGTCTGTCTCTCTCTCTCTCTCTCTCTCTCTCTCTCTCTCTCTCTCCCTGCCCGTCTCCCCCCGCCCCACTGCATGACCTTCCCTCTCTCTTCTCCCAGACCCCCAGGGGCTTTGCCTGCCTCTGGGCCTGCAATGGCCATTCTCTGTCCCGTGGTCCTGCTACCGTACCTCACTGGACAGTCGCATCCTCCAGCTGAAGGAGACTCCTCTCTCCATTGGATGTGTGGCATCACCCTATGCTACTTGACATTTTATTTGTGGACAAATCTTATCTCCAATAATAAGATGTGAAGTGAGTGCTTTCAGGGCAAATACCATGCAGTAAATGTCCCTTGTTCTTAGAAGGAGCTTAGGAATCTTCCAAGATGTAGAGGGAGGGGAATGAGAGAGAAATGAGATAATTAAAGAAAAAAGGAAAAAGAAAGAGGGAGGGAGGTGGGAAGAAGACAGAGAGGAAGAAGGAAGGAAAGAAAAGGAAGAAAGACCTTCATTATCTTAAAAAGAGTTAAGTATCAAATTATTAGCTTGTAAAGAGATATGAAATCATCGAATGTTCAAGCTAATTCAGGCTCACAGATCATACCACCTTTGTTCTACAGGTGAGGGCCCCAAGGCCAGGAAATGTGGGATGGTTTGCCCAAGTGCTCTTGGGTAGCTATATCTCAGTTGGAGCTACAATTCAGGATTCCTGAGTCCCAGGGTAGGGTGCTATTGCCTGGCCTGCCACTTCCGCGTCCCCTGCTCCCAGCACCCAGATCTTCATATGTACTTATATATCCACCTGCCCAGGAATGATATGGCCTGGTGGTCCTACCTCCCCTCCCCACCCCCCATCCCTCTCCCAAGCGCCTCCAGGAGAAAGCCCATTTCTGCTTAAGGAAGTAACTAAGAAACAGGGAGAGAGCAGCTGCTGGTGCCCACGGGGCATGGTTTTGAATCTCTTCTCTGGGAGATGCTGAGGAGCAGGTGTGGTGAGTGACATCGCTTAGGCTCAGTCCAATCCACCTGGGCCAGCAGCCCCAGGCCTCCTCCCCCAAGCACCTCCAGGAGAAAGCCCTCCCTGACCTAAGAAAATGTCCATGGTAAGCGCCAGCTCTATGGAGGAAGCTAATGTGTTTCCAGCCCATCAGGTGCTTCTGTCACAAGGCAATTCCAATGGGGCCCCTGGAAATCTTCATGCAAAAGACTTCGTTTAGTCCCCTAATTTTCACAAGGTTTTACTGATGAAGAAAGATAACAGAAAATTCTGGGGTACTGGCACCAATTCTGGACACCTCATATTCACAGGGACACAAGTCAACCAGACTCTAACGATGGAGACCAGGGCTGTGAGGGGGCTCGAGTTGTCTGATATGAGAAACAGCTGAAGAATCTAGGTGTGAACAAGAAAGAGGAGACTCTGGGTCACATAATAGCCACAGTCAAGGGAGTAAGCTCTATCTAGTAGATCTGGGTCAACATAAGGAAGACATTTCTTAGACTGTCGCTGTGACTCTCAAAGTTCTTTATCATTGAGGATGTCCATGCAGAGGCCAACTAATTGCCCAGCAGAGGATCATGGGCATGGTGTAGGAGATGGCCTGGAACACCTCCAGGCTCCAGTCTAAGGTTGCCATGAAATGATGTACATTCACTGCAACATCTACCCGCTGCCTGATCATAGTTAGGCCAAACTGGTCTATGGAGGCACAGACGCTGGCCTGGGGGATGGGAGAAAGAAGGGAGGAGCATGGCAGCAAGGAGAGAGGAAGCCTGAGTGCTCAGGGCCCAAGGTTAGAAGCCTGAGCTCAGGTGCAAGGAGGAGATGCAAGCCACAGGCAGATGCTCAATGTGGCACCCTCTTCCAGGAGCCTCATCTGCCCACTGCACCGATACAGCTCAGAATTCTGTTTCCTGTATCTTCTGAGCCTCCCAATGATCCATGCTGACTTTATCAGCCTGGGACACATCCAAGTTCCATGTGACTAGGAAACGCATCCTTTGTGACTCATTCAGATGCAGGAGGCCTGGGGAGGTAACACAGGAAAGATGGGTGAGGGTACGCTGTGGGGAGTCTTGCAGGTGACACCAGGGATCTGAGGTATACTTCATGAACTAACTGCTTGACTACAGATTCGACAAATCAGAGATGAAGAATATGGAGAATGGGCCATCTGGCCAGAACCCAGCTTCATAGGCTGTCCTTCCTAGCTTTCTTACCTACTCCAGGTAAATTAGTTTAACCTCTTTTGCTCCAATCCAATCAGCTCCAAGAGGCTTATTCCCGGCTTGGCTCCTTGGGCTGCCAGAGGTCTGCTTTCCTCCCTCTCCATCATTTGGTTCCCTGACCACTGGAGGACACAAGGGTCCTGGAGAGGAAGTGATATGCCCTCAGGGATTCCTTACAGCCAAGAACAGCTTTGTGAATGCTTCCCCAAGGCCAGTCTTTGATCTCTGATGAAAAGCTCAGCTTCTTCCAAGAAACTGAATTCCTGGCTCTCAAGACACTGATGGGAGGGGACTTTGCATCTTAAGGAAGCCTACTTGCCCAGGGCATGATACAATTAAACTGCCCCAGTTGCTGTCAGGGGCCAGAAGGAGGGGAAAGCAGTGGTGGGGGTGGGAGGTAGAGAGGGTACCTGGCTAGAAACAGGCTGCAATTACAGAAGAAAACCCCCGTGGACAATGGGACAGTCTTCTGGGCATCATCCATCCCAGAACATACCTTTTCTCCATCTAGTACCAAAGAGGTATAAAAACATTCCCACCACAGCCATAAAATTTGTTGAGGGCATCAATGCAGGACCGGGCTCTATCTCATTTATTTATATCCCTAGTGCCTGGCACAGATGCTAATACATAGTAAGAACTTGCTGAATGAATGAATGAATGAATGAATGAATGAATATGAACAGTTGCTCATACAGGAAGTAGCATCTTGCTTAAAAGCCTTGGTAGTATGCAAAACACCTGCCTCCCAGCATTTAGCACTGGTGAGTTTGCAGAGGAACAAATGTAACTAAAGGAACTAAGATGTAAGGTAGAAAGACTAACCAGGGAGATGATGGAAACAGAAAGACTAGGAGTTTTCAGCGAGTATCAAGGCCCAGTTGCAAGTCCAGTGTGGACCGGAGAGGCCCAGCGCACAAGACAGTCGGTGTGGATCACAACCAGCTAACTCAGAGGAAGAGGCAGGTCAGAGCTAGAGACCGCTCCACTGACCCAGGAGGCTGGTGGGGGTCTGTGCTGTGCATGGTGATGGCTGCAAACCACGTGGAGTTCCTCCGAGGTTATGAGTTCACTTATTCTTGATAAAGACAAATTTTTTTAATAAAGCAAATCCCCAAGCCCCAACAACTCCCACGAAGTGGCAGGACAGCCACATTAGCATCGCCTCCTGCCCCGAACAGGCAGACCAGCTTCGGAAACCCACTTCACCTGGGACTCTTCCCATTGAGGTTTGTGGACGCAGGGTTCACTTACACAAAGGCCCTGGGGACATTTGGGACAGGACAAACAGTTACATCACTCCCCTGCCTCCTGTTCCTCCAGGAGAACTGTGTTTCCTCTGACTACAAGTCCTCTTGCTGGCCTCTGCCCTGCTCCAAGCCTGGCTCTCTCTCAGGGCCCATTCACTCTGAACTGCAAAGGACAAAAGTTTAGACTCTGGCTGTTCTCAGCAGCAGTTACGTTTTGGCAAGATCACATCACGAAGTTGTAATGGTGGGATTTCAGACAGTAGCCAGTGAGTCTGGGCACTGCCGGAGCTCCCGGCCTCCCCGTGCCCCAGAAATCAAATCACATCAGCGAGTACATATATGTTTGCTTTCAGAGGGAGACAGAGACAAGTAAATTAGATTCCCAACCCTTACTGCTCATGGGCAACTCAGTCTAACACCTGGGGGTATGGCGTGGTATGTGGGTGCGTGTGCGTGTGTGTGTGACAGAGACAGAAACAAGACAGAGAGAAGGGAGTGAGCGAGGACATTGGATGAAACATGTGAGAGAGGAGAAAAGAAGGCAGGAGAAAGACAGCTGTAAGAGAGAACAGGAAGGGAGATAACAAAAGAAAGAGAAGGAAGAGAAAGCAGGAAGGGAGAGATGAAGAAGATGCCTGGGGAAGGCAGGGCTATAGGTGTTCAGAACTATCAAATCCCAGCAGCAAAGGCCCACCTCAAGTCAACTCAAGTGACTCTGTCATCCCCTCACCTGCCCCTAGCATGGCCTGTAACTGTGCCTGCCTCACCCTGCCCAAGTGGCCCTTTCTGGGCAGGCCTGGTCCAGCTGTACGCCTGTCCATTCTGCTCGTTGCTTCCTATCCTGTGTAGTTATCAGTTTAGGCCAATGTCTCTTCAACCAAGTCACTCTACCTGGATTGACAGCCCCTGCAGGCCAAGACTGTGCCTGTGTCCATGAAGGATGGCCCCAGGGAAGCCCTCAGGAGAGCAGCTGCAGCACCTGACTTTCTAACTCTGCGCTGCAGCCTTCAGATCTGCAAAATGAGCGTGCAGCGCCTCACCTGCCCACCTGGCAGCGGGAACACTACGAGACTCCATCTGTGGAAGTGCCTTACAGAGGACAAACGCTTCTCACCTTCCACCGGTCCCTGCCCAACGCTGGCTTCAGAGGTGGGACTAAGAGAACACCCACTCCTCCCAAGTCCCCTCTCTCCCCATCATGGTCTGGAGCAAAATGCCAGGCAAGGAAGAGTGGCCAGTCCACCCAGCAATAGGCCACCCCAGGGCTCCCTGCCAACAGAAGCACCCTGGCTAGCTTCCTACTCCTGAGATGAACCCTGGGACCAGAGAGAGTCATGGTCCAGTAATAGCATTCCCACTGGAGCCAAAAATTCTCCAGGAGGGAGTCACTGCTTTGGATTTTAATTAATCTCTCTCTCTCTCTCTCTCTCTCTCTCTCTCTCTCTCTCTCTCTCTCTTTCTTTTTCTTTCTCTCTCTCCTGCTCAAGAGGCAAATGCCCCCAAGAGAGCAACACATAAATACCTAACCTTCAGTGTAGATGAACTTTCAAGGCTTTCTGTCTGTCCAGAGAAGATGGACAGCCATGGAGATGTTGAATGAGCTGGCAAGGCTGGGAGAGAAAGGCTAACTTTATTCCTTTCACAGGTCTGCACCAACACCGTGAGAATGAAGATAGCCAGACAGCTCTTTTCTAGATATGAAACTATCTGGTCACATGCATTTGATTGGCCAATTGCATTTGATTTTGAACTTAACTTATCCACTCACCAAATATTTATTGCATGCCTATTATGTGCCAGGCACTACTCTACGTGCTAGAGATGCAGCCGTGACTAATGATCAAAAATCTTTGCCCTCATGGGACTATGGTCAAGTTCTGTACTGTCTAGGGTTATGCTGTCATTGTTTTGAATATGAGTCTGAATGCATAGAGAGCAAAATCCTTGTCTTCTCTCCTTGCAACACCCAAAGCACTCTTGGTAGAGGGCTGGATAGAATCTAGATGCTCAATGCAACTTACTAGATGGATGGATGAA